>OX381708.1:75949888-76093518 GCA_947462335.1 Harmothoe impar
TATAGAGTGTGCGATCAAAGGATAATGTAGGTGTAGCGGTGAGTGGTAAAACGTTGTGTCAGGAGGAGGTTAGATGTTGTGTCAATAAAGAGCATATTACAACGTAAAATAACGTTTTTTCGTTAGCAGGGCTACATCACCTTGGTAATACACTCCTTACTTTGCCTCTCCAGAACAATATAAATCACTGTGTTTGTTGTTACTCTGATAGAGGTGATGAGGCCAGAAAAAGGAGTGTTTCAGGTTACATGGCCTAAATAACTTGGATAGGTAGGTGTTTTTTTTCACTTTTCTTTCTTTTTTAAAGATTGTCAGTCCTAAAGAGAACCTAGATATTGACTCACAAACGTCAGCGCCGACTCAATCACTTACTTATCAATTTACAAATCAAATCTGAAACAGTCCCAAAATGACCTAAAGTGTAAATACGTTTTTCAAAATCACACTTTTTTCCAATTTGACCTAACTGAAATCATTAACATAAAGCATGCACATGTCTAAACATGAGTATGCTCAGAACTCAGCATTCTGAATATGTAATGCAAATGGGTTGCATTGAGTACATCTAATTAGCTGACACTTTATATACTGCTCATCAAACACTGTTCCCAGTTCCCATGCTGTCTGAAAGTTCTATCCAACAGACTCAAAAAAGCTTACATGGATAGTTAGAGCACTTTTGAGCCTGTTTCTTTCATTTCAGGCCACGATGTCGCTCCTTGGTGGCTATATTCGGAAAATATACCATAGACAGGTGTTACTCAATTCATTATGGGTTTTCTCTCTAAATCGATAGCCATTTTGAAAAAAATGGTCCAAAAACACTGCCCTTGTAGGATTTTTTTCTGGAGCTGTAGAAAATTATTTTGACCCCAAGAGGCCATACTATTTAGGGTCTTTCACAGAATTCTAATATCCTGATTGCATGTACACTTAAGTACTACTGCATAGTTACAATGTTTACACAGGTGTGCTAAGAACTGGGTTATCCAATTTTTGTGTTGACCTACTGTCACATGAAGGATCATATTGTGTCTCATAAATTTGACTGTAAATACAGAAAGACATGCCCAATACAGTGGATGGAAACCCCTTTTCACCTGAAGCAGCTCACTGGATTCACATTCAGGACCAACATTATATTTCATCACTACATTTGGTTCATCTCGTTTAATCGCCTTTTCCGTAGCAGTCAATTAATCAATACCTGATGTGCAATTGATCAGTCCTGCAAAGCGCTTTTCACAAGGCTCGCAAATCAACATCCTGGGACTGCATAGTTATTTCAATTTGAGGTATAACTTGGGATAAATTTGGAATTGAAGAATAACTAAAAGACATCGTGTAGAATGAGCTATTCCTGTGGTAGGTAGTCAGCAATCTTCATCGACAGATTCACTTCATGAATTGCATCCATTAATCATGATGTCAAATGTTAACAAGACCACTACGCAGGAGGCAAACAGAGGCATATCACAAGGCCTGTACCCTCACCCTGCCCAGGAGGTGGTCATGTGGATGGTGGTATCCCTCAATATAACTCTGAACCTGTTGGTGTTTGTGGTGGTACCAAGTATAAAGACCCTCAGAGTGTCGACCACTGTCGGGATGCTCAGTTTAGCTGTCACTGACTTCTCTGTGGGTATAACAGGTCTCGTTAACATCATCTACAACACCTATTCAGGATACAAGCTACACACCAACCACCCACTATGTGCCGCTATCAGCTATAACCTATCCCTTTTCACTGCTGTCTCAGTGCTAATGCTGGCATACCTAAATGTAGACCGGCTGTTGATATTTGTGTATCCACTCAGATATCATCTCTCTAAACGACAGGTCATTGTCATCAACATTGTAATTTGGGTTGTTGTTATGGTATCACTGCTACCCAATGTAACAATAACAAAGGACTTTGCCTATTATGAGCATGCATTTTTGTGTTTACCTATCTCGAAGGAAAGTGTGCCATACCGAACTATGTTTATTGTGCTCACAGTCATCCCAGCCACAGTCAATTTAATGAGCTTTTGTGGCAGTTTCTACTTGATTCGCTCACTACACAAACACTTTACTGCAAATGCATCATCTGCAGGTACTCACTTTGGGAATCTTGACTCCCAGTGGAGTCGTGATAGAAGAATTTTCAAAGTGCTTGGTATCATGACATTTGGTGAGTGTATTCCATAATTCCCTTTTATTTACAAAACAGTCTGAAATGTATATTCGTGCCTTCTAGCTCCTGAATTTACAAAAAGGTATTGTTATTAAACCCTGTGTATTTTCAGTTTGAGTCTTCCTGGGAGATCTTTAGGAATTGCAGTATTATAATATTATCTAAATTATGCAAAGACCACTGTGTGATGCAGTTTAGTTAAATAGTCAATGAGTCATGTGAGTAAAGTTTAATCTAGACTATATTGATGAGTAAATGTACAAGTCTAGACATATCAGTCTCCAAAAAGTCGGTTGCCTTACTTATCAGCCATATATCCAACTGAACAGATTTGATTATGCCTACTGATTTCTATAGTAATCCTGCTTTGGACTATCAACTGATTCAATAACCAGTCAATTTTTATCTGAAAAGGTGGCTGATTAATAGAGACATAGCTTTATTTCATGTGGAGAAACAAAGTTACTACGCCGTTCACCACACCCCCATGGAGAAACTGATGCTAATTCTCCATGGGCTGTTTCGCCACGATGATGTCACCAAAATAGCTATGAAACCAATCCTGAATTGTATATTTTGATTAAATTAATCAAGAATTTCATGAAAAAAATACAGAGACCCACTCTGATCGGTCTGATCTCTTGGTTTCTCCACTCGTGGTGCATTGGAGCGCATCACCCTCGGCTCCGCCTCGTGTGATACGATCCAATGCACCACTTGTGGAGAAACCTGTCGTTCAGACAGATTATTGTGGACCTCTGCCTATGTGTTTCCAACAGGGTACTACATCACCTGCTTCCCTTACATCATAACCATGGCACTTCCAGAGATGTTCACAGGACAAACCTTGCACCCAGTGACCGATTTCTTAACGCCTTTGCTAGCAGCATCCAACTCCTTCTGGAACCCCATCATCTACATGCTCACCCTGAAGCCCTTCAACAGGGCCCTCTCCCAGTTCTGTAGGAAAACAGTGTGTGGAAGATACACATGTACAGGGAAAGTAGAAAGTGTGGAGAGACCTGCTGTTATACCTGGTAGAGGAACAACTGACAGTAATACTGGAGACAATGCAAACACTGGGCAGGAGCAGGAGGGGTAGAGGAGCAACATATTTAATTGTCATGTCTCTGATGGACAAAATTCTTTGATGATTGCCATCTATGAGTGTTGATTTTTAGGTTGGTAGAAAGGCAAGAGGTGTACCATCTCTCTTGACTCGTATCGAAAAACAAACCATGCCTCCTGTCCTGAGAGTCATATTATTTTAGTTATTATATACACTATATTACATACAGAGGTTCTGATTATGGCAACATTAGTGCTGTACTATACATATATATACCACAGATTTATTGAGCAGGTTTATTTGTACATACTCTTCACAACCAGGGTGCTGTCACCTGATGGATTGTTCTATGACTAATCATTGAGCGGCGATGTAGCATTGAATGGAAACACACTGGTGTCTGCACAATGCCTACTGTGCCACTAAGCACTTGGCTACACAATGCTATACTGAGTAGAAATTACCCCCTGATCCATTATACATGAGGACTTCAGCATGTGGCCTATGGTGAAGGACATAGCATAACAGTGCAGGGGTCAAAACCTGAGCTCCGCAGATTCCAATGCCCTGCATTCGCATAATGCGAGTAACCCAGAGAACTGAATCGGAAAAATACACATCCTCAACCCAGGTAATTATGGGCCCCGGAGATGGCCCAGAAATAATGTATTCAAAAAGTTTACCTACTTCACCCTGTATGTGAGCCTGTATGATCTGACAGAGTAATAATTCAGCCAACCTTTTTGCACAGCGCTATTCATTATATGTCGCCACATTAGGAAGGATGTGCATTCAAATCTAAGCAGGTTTTCTTAAGAACAATTAATCATAATGCACCAAGGCAGCCATATACAGGTACTCACAGAAGCTGCATTGGTGCATCATGCCAACTCTTTGGATGTGTCTCAAACTCCCTCTTTACCCCCCTCCACCTTTATCTTCCTGCCCCCCCCCCTCCCCTGTCTGCCTACCCCTCCCCTACCTCCCCTGACTCCTGTGGTGGTAAAAAAACAGATGGCAAACTTCGTTTACATTATGATTAGCTGAGTTTACATCATGAACAGTCAAGTTTGCATTGTGAAATCAGTTCAAAGAAATAGAAAAGAAACAATACGAAAATTGGAGAATTGTGGCATGCACAGATTAAAAGATGGGTAAGCCAGCACATGGGCCAAGGTACTCGGCTGAGCCTTGGGTAACTGGCCCTCATGCTTTAATAATGAATGCATAATGCATAATCCAGGGTACAATAGCTGATGCTAAGCATTACCAGTACTGCCTTCCTACCTCCCTGCCTCCCTGTCCTCCTGCCTCCCCTCCCTGCTCCACTCCCTGCCTGGCTCACCCTCCCCTCCCTGTTTCCTTGTCTGCTTGCCTCCCATCCCCTCCCTGCCTCCCTCCCTCCCTGCTTGCCTCTTCCTCCCTTGCCTCCCCCTTCTCTGCCTGCCTCTCCCTCCCCTCCCTGTCTCTTTGTCTGCTTGCCTCCACCTCCCTTGCCTCCTCCTTACCTACCTACCTCCCCCTTCCCTTCCTGTTTGTCTGTCCCCTTCCCCTCCATGATTCCTTGTTTGCCTGCCTCCTCCTCTCCTCCCTGTCTGCCTGACTGCCTCCCCCTCCCCTCCCTATCTCTGTGTCTGCCTGTGGGCCCTCTCTGCCTCTTCTCTCCTGCCTCCCCCTCCCTGTGTCCTTGTCTCCCCTCCCTGTTCCCCTCCCCATTCCCCTCCACGCGGGCAAAAAGTTGGGTTCTTTTGAGTATGCAGTAATGAATGACCCCTTAAATTAAAGCTTAACACATATCAGATCTTTTGATTTGTATCCCGCATAAAAAAGTGTGTTCCAATTTTGCGCTTTTTGCCATGGAAACTGACTAATCCAATCTGGAGAAATTTCACAGGTGCCCAGCGACCTTTGACCTTGACCTTTGACCCCTCCAAGCACCACCCAGGGTTACCATAGCAACAACCAATTTCCTTTTTTTTAAACTAAGGCCTCTGGCAACAATTCGGGCTGCAGATTATGATTCTGTGACAAATTTAAGGCCACTACCACTGATTATATGCACAGTAGTACCGTTTTTCATTGGCACTATTTAAGAGTACAACATTCGGGGGGCAAATTTGTACTGTGACACCATGTTCTGTCCCTGACCCCTTGTCTGTCTACCTCCCTCATCCATTTCCGCTCTGTGCTTGCTATAGAATAGTTAGTGTCAGAGGTCAGTATAGCAGGTGGAGAAGTCCGGCACCAAACATTCATCTCTTATATAAAAGAGAGCAACGGACATCTGGGTTTTATAGATGGCTCGATCAATTAGCTAATCCATCCACCAAGGGTTCTATAGTCATTGTAAACAAGAACCCAAATGCATTATGCCAATACAGGCTCCCACAATAAGATAGAATGAATTATTCAAGAAACAGAAAGTATATTCTTACCTCAAATAAGATCCCAAATTAACAAGAGGTAGAAATAAATATGGACATAAGGAGACCTTTGTTAAGATTTCTATTGTATGAGAAGGCTTGAAAGAATAGAATGAAAAGTATAAGTGATTTAAAGACATTTTGGTATATAAGAGCATTAATATGAATGTTATGTTTTGTAAAGTGAAAGCTTTGTTCAATTCTTTCTGCTCAGTTTAACTGCAATAAAACAAATAGGATTTACCTATACTATTATACAAAGGGAAAGACTAGGGTCTGCATTATTACCTATCAAAGTAACAAAAAGGGGCATATAATCTGACAGATGCTTTGACCTCACTATTTTCTATGCAAGACATTTTCTTGCAAATTGAATACAAGCCGAGAATGCTTATACATATTATATTAAGAAAACATTTGAGAAATATTTTCTGAAAATGAGAAAATGATTGTGTTCAGCGACCATTGTGTGTGGAAGTAGCATGTGGGTGTGTACTGTATACACGCTCATACATCACGGCATTGTGTTCCTACACATGTCACCTCGGTTGCTGCTCATCTGTTATACATGGGGACAGCAGGATGTGGCCTCAGGGCCACCCTACACTATAACAGCACACTGAGCGGGAGGAACAGCCACACAACAGCACAGACACCTCAGGGGGCAGCAGCTACCAAGGTAAGGCTTCATCCTAGTGCCTGTATGCCTGTAGCTGTATTATGTGATGGATGTTTAGTCCTTCTATTAAGGCTATACTGTATAGCCCTTCTATTAAGGCTATACTGTATAGCCCTTCTATTAAGGCGATACTGCATAGCCCTTCTATTAAGGCTATACTGTATAGCCCTTCTATTAAGGCTATACTGCATAGTCCTTCTATTAAGGCTATACTACATAGCCCTTCTATTAAGGCTATACTGCATAGTCCTTCTATTAAGGCTATACTACATAGTCCTTCTAATAAGGCTATACTGTATAGCCCTTCTATTAAGGCTATACTGCATAGTCCTTCTATTAAGGCTCTTCTTAAGAGATCACAAAACACAAGTTACACCAAAACAGTTTGCAGTGTTAAATCTCAGTCCCAGTATTATGTAAATGTGAACATTTATAGAAAAAATACCTGAAGATGAACCTTGCCAATCCTAATACTAGTGTTACTATTATTTGGAATTACAGTTGACCTGATGAATGATGGAGCATTGCTGACAAAGCAAGGATCAGCCTTGTGACATTCAATCCATCTAGTTCATGGAGTAATTTTATGAAATGTCCTGAAGTCATTCAATCAGAACTATACATTAACTAAGTGAACCATGATGCTACTAAACAACTTAATAATGACTGTGCAGGAGGATAACAGCACCAACTCAGGAAGGTCATATCCCCACCCTGCCCAGCAGGTGCTCATGTGGGTGGTGGCATTGCTGAATATAACCCTGAACCTGTTGGTGTTTGTGGTGGTACCAAGGATAAAGACCCTCAGAGTCTCCACTACATGCGGCATGATAAGCTTAGCGGCAACTGACTTTTCCCTGGGCATCACTGCCCTGATTAACATGATCTACAACACCTATTCAGGTTTTGAAGAAAAGATTACCGATCCTCTGTGTGCCATTGTCAGCTATGGTCTTTCTGCGTTTACAGCTGTCTCAATAGTAATGCTGGCATACATGAACATAGACAGACTCCTAATATTCAAATACCCACTCGGTTACCGTCTCCCAAGGAAAAAAGTCATAATCATCAACTTTATCATTTGGATAGTTGTTTTAGTATTGCAGCTACCCAATATAACACTAACTAAAGGCTTTAAATACTATGTGCACTCATTTTTGTGTCTAGCGATCTGGTCAGAAAATGTCCTGTACAAAGCAGTGTGGCTCATTGGATTCTTTCTCATTCCAACAATCATCACCATAGTTAGCTTTTGTGGCAGCTTTTATTTAGTGTCCACTCGCTTCAAACTCTTGAGGTCACCATCTGCGCATGTCCACCATGGCCAACAAGCATCAACTGATTCTGATCTAATGAGGCAGCAAGATCTAAAGACGTTTAAAGTGCTTGCTATCATGACTTTTGGTAAGTATGTCATCATATGTTTTAATGCAAGGCCAAGGCCATTCTTCTTCATTCATTATTCATGGTATGCTTTCAATTATGTCAAATTTGTTGATCATGAAATCTAGTTGAGTGGGGAATCACAATTTAAATTTACCATTTAATGACAGAATATTTCAACTATGTATCCTACCCTGTTGTCAAATTTATGTATAGATTCATCCCTGGTGAGCAACTTACCAGGGCTGCTTACATGCATCGTGCCAACATTATATGTTTGTTACACTTCTTAATAGTTTGGTGTATTGCATAAATACAGTACATAAAATGTATAAATGTATATGCATCTAGACCTAGCACAGGTGCATTGCCCTACTCCCGCTGGGACCTTTTGTGTACAAAACTCCCAAATATATATGAATTAAAGTTTCAGGAGCATATTTGTCATATAACTCAATTTTCTTTCTCACAGGATTTTATATGGCTTGGTTCCCGTATGTTATTACAATAGTATTCCTGGAAATGATCACAGGCCATTCACTCCACCCAGTGACTGACTTCATCACCCCACAGCTGGCAATATCCAACTCTTTCTGGAACCCCATCATCTACATGATCACAATGAGGTCTTTCAGAACTGCCTTATCCAAGGTATGTGGAAACACAGTTTGTGGAAGATACATGCGTAGACAGAGAGCAGGGATGAATGGTGTTTCTTTCAATACAGGAGCTAGCAGTACTGGAGATAGTGGTATTAATGCTACAGGGCAGCAAAGTGTAGTGGATCAAGGCACCAGGTTCTAATGAGTATAATAATGATGTCAATACCTAGGCAGGTTGATTTTGATCATAGCTGACTCCTTTGAGCTGGAGTGACGCAGGGGCTTTTTCACTTTTGGTCCCCCAAAGAGGGGTCTCAATTATTTTGGTGTCCCTTTAAGGGTCCAACTTATTGTGATCTGATCTGCAGTTTGTGTGGCTTCATAACTCCTTATCAGGCAAGATGTTTTACTATGATAAAGCAGCTTCTAAAGTACTATGAATGATGACAGGTTGTCAAACTGGTTGCTATGGTTACATAGTAACAAAATGTCTCCTTGGTTACATCAACAAGTAAAGTTAGCAGCATCTGTTGCATGATTAATAACAGCTGTATATTTAATAAATGGGTAACATGTAAACATGAAATTAAAGATTTATATGATATATATGTACTGTTCGGTATTCAGTTGTTCTGAACTTGTTGTGTTAGGGTGGTAGGCCTATATGGAGTTTGAATATCTCTTGTCGTTTATGCCTTGTTTATGCTATATGTTTATCAATTGTGAAGACTTTGTCATATATAATTGTTGTTGTTAAAGTAGTTTCTTGAGGAAAAGTAAATGTTAAGAAAGGAAAACAAAAAAAAAGACTATGTACTTCTTCTCCAGATTGCATTTATAAATACTCTATTCCCATTTATTCTATTGCCTGAATAAAACATGCCCATAAGGGAGTTGATTAATACTATATTTGTTGCTGTAAATGAGAGCTACAGTAGTAACGATTATCTTGGAGGACCTTATGGCGAGGTTCAAGGAATAAAAATGTTCTTAATAGAAACTGCAGGGTGATGAAATACATGTTAAACTATGCATGGCTCAACATATTTATTAAATCGTCCAAGGGAAAACCAGCCTTATGCATCCCTTGCATAAGACTGGTGTTCCCGTGGACGGTCACTGGTCTGCACATCAGATATCTAAATAAGATGTGACTATTTAAGCCATGGTGTGGCCTACTTATAGTACTCTGCAGGCATATCCAGATGCATAGCAAGAGTAGCTGGCAAATCTGGCCAGATATAAATAGCACGGCAGCTTTTAAACCAAAGAATGATGGCACTAAAGGCTCTATAAGAAGGATATTTCTGTGTCACTAGATAGTAAGGCCACTCCCAAGAAAAACGTGTTCCTCATCATCAAGTCATCAAAATACAACAAAGGTTTTTGTTTTTTAACTAGGTAACAAGAAAGTAGGGACATTCTAGTAATCAAGAAATTGGGATTGGTAAGCATCGGTCATTGCATTTGTGACAGTGACAGTGCATGCTCAATACTGGTATGCCTTTATAAATACTCCAATTTGTGATCATCTTTTTCAATTGCTAAAATATAATCCAGAAAAATCCTAAAAATAGATGCACACAGTTATAAAAAAACATTTTATTTGTCATTAATTTGAAGCTACAAAAACCAGGTGACTCTGAGCATACCATTGCTGTTGAAAGATATTGGCAGACTGTTGTAGCAGGTCCTGCAGTCCTTTTGTCTGCATCCAAGGTGTTCAGGGTAGGCTGTATTAGTGTACATTACCTATTCACTGGTGTCCACAATACCCCTATGGTGGCACCACTTTGGCAGTATCAATGAACCACTCTGCACTCCCTTTGTATACTGACAAATTGTAGAGGTGGATGGGTCGATCTGCGGCTAAACACACACTACACAAATCTGCAAATTGATGCCGATAATTTGCTATTCTGTTGGTGGCCATCAGTTGTCCCCATGGCATGTTACTGGTATAACAGGGGAGTGTTATTGATGGAGTCAGGGGGCACACACTCAAACTAGCTTTACGCAATGGCTTATATCATATGTGGCAATGTAAATACAATTTCATGCTTATTGACAATATTGACGATAAACCTCAGTCAGACTACCTATATACAGAAAGCCACGTCTATCCATCTTCCTCCTTACATATAGTAATGTGGCGAGACCTATGTATATTTCATATTGATTGTGAATTTTTCGATGTTTATTCCAATGACATCGTACTCTAGGAGACACAGCGCAGACATTGGCACGTAATTGACATGAAACCAGTTAGTGGCATTAATGTATGTGCCCTGTAAGAGCCTCATAGTTCTTCAATATATTATATCCCTATCCCTTTGGCTGCCTGCCTGCCTCCCCTCCCTGCACTTTGTCTGCCCCCCCCCCCTCATTGCCTCCTTGCCTCCCTGTCTGCCTCCTCTTCCCCTGCCTGCCCCTTGTCTGACTCCCCTGCTGTCTTTGCCTCTTTGCCTGCCTGCCTGTTTGATAGAAAAACTCTTAATGTGCTTTGTATTATGACATTTCGTGAGTGTGTTCCGCATAATATTGCAAGTTTATTATTTGCCGAGGGTTTATAACCATTAACATGTCTGTCTCTGCTTCATCAACAAGTAAAGTTAGCAGCATATGTTGCATACTTAATAACAGCTGTATATTTAATAAATGGGTAACATGTAAGCATGAAATTCAAGATTTATATGATATATATGTAATGTTTGGTGTTCAGTTGTTCTTGACTTGTTGTGTTAGGGTGGTAGGTTAGTGGCATTAATTTATGTGCCCTGTAAGAGCCTCATAGTTCTTCAATATACTACATCCCTATCCCTTTGCCTCCCTTTGCCTCCCTGCCTCCCCTCCCTGCACTTTGGCTGCCCCCCCCCCTCATTGCCTCCTTGCCTCCCTGTCTGCCTCCTCTTCCCCTGCCTGCCCTTGTTTGACTCCCCTGCTGTCTTTGCCTATTTGCCTGCCTGCCTGTTTTGATAATGTGCTTTGTATTATGACATTTGGTTCCACAACAAAAGGGTTGTTTCAGGACCCCTGGCCCTATATCAAAAAACGGCCCACCCTAGCATTTTTTCCTGATTTTGGACATTTTCTTTTTCTTTTGCAAAGCATTCATATTTTTCAAGGTTTAAATAGCAAATCTTTGGTCTGGAAGAACAAGTTACTACATTTAATTGACTGTCTAACCTCAGGAAATTGCTTCTAACAAGAATATCCAACAATTTCATGATATTCCTTGTTACTGTAAGAAGCAGTGAGTCATCCTATAGACCCATGAGTTGATTGGCGCAATTGTGACTCATTCTAGGTACTTTCATTAAAAAATGAATAAAGTAATAAATATTTTTTTAGTCTGACTCTAAAACTACCTTTATTCTCTAGACCATGCTGCATGAAACACACCTTCTGTTTTTAGCCTTATTCTGAAGTGGTATTTGAGGTTGGGGAATAGATGTGGTGAACCTGTTAAACCCTTAAGTAGGTTATGGGGCTGATGTTATCACAGTCCGTGCGAGGAGGAGTATATGGCTTGTCTCTAACATGAATTCTCAAGGGTTTAACATGTTAATTTTTGGTGGGCATATGCTGGGAATAGGTTTTTACACCCAAATTTAATTTTTAACAATTTTGAACAAAATGACCATTTTAGAGCATTTTTATATTTTGATATAATAATCATTTTGGCATTTTCTAATTTCTTCAGCAGCTTTCATTTATGAAGTAACAATGACATTTTTAAGAGCATCAAAGTGAATAAATTGCTTTAAAAAGTCTAAGGCAACACGATGAGACCATCTGATATGCAGATTGTTGGGGATTTACCCATAATGCAAGGCTTCGAAGATTTGATTTAGTCCATTTTTGCATTCCTTTTTTTTTCAAACCCTCCAACTACAGCTAATGATCAAAGCAATCTTTGGGAGAAGTTTAGGAGAAACCTGATGACTTTAACCACTATTTTTCTTGAAAAAATATTCTTCACCAAAAGATGACATATGTTCCCAGAATACAGGTTGATAAATCTCCGAAACTATTTTGAAAATAAAGGTAAATAACCATGTGTTTATCGTCTAAGGTTTCAAAATTCTTCGATTGGTGGTTAATAGAAAATAAAATCAAAAAAATTTAACATCATTTCCCTTTTTTGTGCTAAATTGAATAGCTGTTATTTTTTTTAATTCCATAATTTTCTAAGAAGCATGGCAACCCCTAATTTTCTTTTCATTTTCTGTTTTCAAATAATTTAGGGTACTCACAGAAGAAAAGAGTGGGAGATTCTGATGACTTTGATTCAATGGGATCGACCCAACTGAGACCTTGGTACCAACTTACAAAATGATAAGGCAACGGGAGGTACACCTTTTGTCAGACTTCCTGGGAAGGACCCTGACTGCGGTCATTATTACCCATACTTCTGGTCATTATTGCCTTTACTTCCAGTATCAATCAAAACATGGATCCATATATTTCACTTCCTTTAGTCTAATACATTGCACATTAACACCAACTGCAAATTTTTTGATTTTGCAATGTGTATTTATTTCATAAATGATACTTCAAAATACATCTTCAATAAAAAATAAGTTTTGTGGAATACATTTTTCATATTCGTCACATCAGAGGGACTAGTGCCCAGTATAGTGAAGGTTGAACTGACCTGAGTTTAACAGATCTCACAATGAAAGTATCTTAGCCATATGTTCACTTAACTAGAACTGTATGCAACAGTTATATAATCAAATACTGCAGAAAGCTTAACGTGGTTTCAATAGTATCCTTGACACACAATTATATCGACAAATCATCTCTCCTGAAAGATAGGAGTATCACAAACCGGACATAGGGTGGCCTGAGGCCCGGTCTCATACATATGGCATGTAACATCGGTTCATATTTTTGAATTCCGGAAATTCTATGAGATGAATGACTGCAAATAGTCATGTGATATATGAACAAGTTATCAGTATTAACACTACCGTGTGTGTGTGTATTTAGCATAGAGACTGCAAACTTTACATCATAAACCTCACCGCTTGTACCGGTTAAGCTCTTCTCTAACAATCTTCTGTGGTAATTTTATGATGTTGATGTGGCTAAACATGGGAACCAAACAGCCGATAGACAGTTATCTCCACCTGGAGTAAAATATTCCAATCTTCCAGACTTCCTGATTTTGATTGTTTATTAAAGGGTGGCCTGATCCCCCAGGGTCCATGTTTAGCTAATATCCTGATACACCAATGCAACACCAGAGAGTGACTAAACAGTGCTGCATAAATGGGTCATCAGAATCCTTTAGTCCTGATTGTATCGATCCAATGAAATGTCAGGGTTATAATGAATACAGTGGCTCGCCTGTGTTTCTTTTATGAATCATACCGTTTTTGTCGCCCAAAAGAGGGTCAATTCCACAGATATTTGAGGAAGAATCATACCTCTAGACCAAAGAAACCACCTGATTTGCCTTCTAGCATGTCTGCAGTATACAGGTCACGTGGGAGTAAATGGCGCCATCTACCAAGTAATATGGTATTCTGGTCTGCATTGAGGGGTGTTCTGGATGCTGATTGGGTTATATTTCAGATGAAACAAAAATGGCTAAAATTTTGAAAATAATTCACAGGTGGTCCCCAATACGCTTTGGATAGAATAGGACATTTAGTTTTATGCTATGTAAAGGGTTGAGGGATTTCTGAGGAATGCAAAAATTGATGTGGCCAAAGGTCGATTTTAGGCCCAAAACAGGGTAAAATGGGACTACCTGTGGATAAAAGTGACTTTTTTGAGATTTTCGCGGTCATGCTCTCTATTGAGGCAGAAACATTGTGTGTGAGGGATTGTTTAATCAGACTAGGGCTAAAACTATGGTCAACAAATTTTGTGGATGGCTAATTTTGTGCATTATGCTATATAGAAACATAAATAGAATAATACTCATTTCCTCGTGACCTATACTATACAGAAGATTGCTGCCACCTGGTGTGTTCCTGCAGGCTACACCACTGTGGCACAATCTCGAATCGCTACACTGTCCAAAGGGCATAGGTCATCAAATCACTACCCGCCAAACAAAAGTGTCACAAGAACGTCTACTTCTTAGGAAAAGCAGGAGCTGTATGCACAAGATAGACACGGAGATTCAGAAGAATAGTGAATGTTACTAGAGTAACATCTTGAATGGTGATGTGTATTTCCCGCATTTTAACCGTGAAAATAACGAGAAACGAGTATGTCACAGCAGCTGTCCATACTTTCTCCTTTCAGAAATATTCTCCTCACCATGGCGATCACATCTATGACATGTTGGGTTCTTCTCGAGACCTTGTTATACCCAGGCCCAGGTATGCAGGGTATTCAGAATAAAAAGTGTTTCTTGCATCATCAACTACATCAGAATAAAGGTATTGAGGGTTTGTTTGGGTCGGGTTAGAGAGATTATGTAGATGTCCATGATTTAGCAAGCAGAGTAATCTATTAAAATGATACTATTTCATCAACTATCCTAAGCCTTTTAGTCAGCTTAAAGTGGGTGTATCCGATTTTAACTTCAAATTCTAAATTTTCGTTGAATGTATTTCAAACACTGTAACGTACATCATATTTAGAGAAAAGAGGTCAATCAAATGTCATCCATTGGTGTAAATAGGTCACAAAGGGATCCAATGTCCCCAAATTATAGGATTTTCGAGTGTATTCTTTAATTGGGGGAAAAAGCGTGCATGCTTTTATTCTAAAATGAGAATATATTGGGCAAGAACATCTAATTAGTGCAAAATCACAGGGAATAAGGGGGAATGGGACAGATAAGAAGTCAAATATGTTATTTGTGAATATTCTGGCCCATTTTAAGGGAAATCAATTCTTGGTCCCATACATCGGATGTACCAACTTTAAACTGAGTAGCAGGATCTGATTTCACAAACTCTGGTGTTCGCTGCCAGTTGTGATGTTCTGAAGATTACAAAGATCTCCTCGCATGCAGCGTCAGCACACATACATTTGAAGACACAGGTATTCAGGACCCCATCAGGGAGAGTCTCAAACAGGGGACATTTCTTGTGCACTCCATAAAATCCTGAAGTTGCTACACCATTATCCTGATAGACAAGCGCATTGGGTTTTTCTTCAGACCCACAATCTGAGTTCTCCATTGTTACCTTCAGTATATGAATTGAAAAAATGTAATAGTTATACAAACTGACCAAGGACCCTATTCTGTAAATATATATGTGACTCATTACAACTAGTCAGATGCAAGGTGCCTTGTCTATTTACAAATGATGACAATCTGTAGATCATTTTCAGAATCTTGTGACTTCCTTGTTAAAAATCAATCATTGAGGACCGTAAGGCTAAGTCTATGGAGTGTATGTTGATATGAACATCCATGTAGATGAGCGAGTACCGTAAAACTCACATATAAGCGGCACTTGAGCCGATCCTACAAGCCCCAATGGCGATCTGATTATGGTGACTTGACTACTATGCAAAGTAGCAAAAACTTGTTGGTAAGCCGCAGCCAGCTCGGGTCGGATCATATAAGCCGCACCGCCGATCTGACTCATGTACTAGCCACTGCTTATACGCAAGGTTTTACAGTAGCTAAAAGTCTAAGCCCTTCTCACTCACAATAAGAAGATATGGATGCACCTACCAGGATAGTAATACCTAGTGTACGACGTTGGTAGTATGCTGTTGTTGTGAATTTAATTTTGAAGTCAGCGGTACTTCCAACATCAACACTAACGCAAGTTGCCTCTGAATCATCCAGCAGCAGGTCGTCAGGGAGAGGGTCGTAGGTGTCATGGGCCACAGTGAGGGTCTGCCAGAAGTCTGGAAATACACATATATATATATCTATTTTGTAAGAACTTATTCTGGTAATTAAGATCTATTCAAGCTAATATGGGTAGGATATATAAAGCTGAGGCTCCAATCCTGATGCCTTACTCAGATTGGCGCTATTCTCACAAGATTGAATCAAACTTAATCATACTGTTTAGACCTGTATGATCAGTTTGCGAGAATTATCCGAAAAATTGGTTAGTGGAGCCTCAGCATAAGGAAATGTGTAAATGTACCACAATATGTTGAAACTGGGGCAGCGGTCAATATGTTGGAGCTACTAAAGTAATGATGCAGACAATTTAGAATTAGTAGCAATGCTACTATTGGCATTTAACCAAAATCAAAAGGTGCAATTAACTCCTTGAAAACAGTATGGTCAGTCTTTATATGATGCTAATTGAATATAGACTATACATACCATCTTTCCCAGTAAGGTAGACACTGTTGACATCAGTTCCACCACAGTTGGTAGCACCCACAGTGACACAGGCTGCATCACATGAACTGGCGCTACCAGCTGAACCATATGTGTTACCACACAAGCAGTCTGTACTATTCTATAAACAGAAAAATGTAACCTTTCCTGAATCTGTGAATTTAGTTGTATTTAAAAAAGTATGTATAACCAACTTTTCTTATCATTGTCTTACACATGTTGTTTGTATACAGTACCTCATAAATGACTAAACCTATCAGAAATTTCTAACTAAACAGTATCACAGCTATCAAAAGAGAGCTTTTACTATGGTCACCAAGCGACTTTAATAAGGTAACTACAAGTCGGTCATTATTGTCCCTATCACGTTGGGCAGTACTGCTGCCAAAATATTATCAAACATTTGTCTGATTATGTAATCTATACCTGTAATCCAGAAAAGACATATCCCAGTTTACGGCACGAAGCTGCACATTGAAGGGGGTCAACATTTTCTCCACCAGTTGAAATAGTCTCAGTCAAGTCATCATTGAAACATCCAAGGTGAATGACTGAAGATAAATTTGAGTGCTGAGATTGTAAAGGTATTTATGAATGTTATATACCCCTAAAATATCATATGCAAAATGAATGTTGAATTGTAATATGTAAAGGAATACAATTTAGTTCACTTCTTACATAATTTTCATACACAATACTAGTGTCAGAGCAGTCTATCCATACATCTATATTAGAGAAATGTCATCCGATGATCACTATCATGTGCTATTCTACCAAAGGCAATGATAAAATATTATTTTAAAACTAATTTCTTTTATGTAGCTCATGTTCACCATGAAGCCTTGGAACCGAGAGCCAATAAAAAGAAGCGGAATGAACATATTGTATGAGATGGTGGCATGCACCCGCAATATATTCCTCAGCTGTAAGTGATGATGATGATTCATTTTAAAACCCAACTGTACTGCCCTACGACCTGGAGTGCAACTGTTTTCGAGCGATAAGTATGAAAAATAACTTACTAAATCGCTCCTTTCCTGTCATGAATATGTCATTTATTAAGTCTTCTCCACACCGGTAGTCAGGATGACCGTTACAAGTCAACCCGTTAACGCATGATCCTAGACTGTGTCCATACGCACCAAAGTCATTACCACAGTGACAATCATATGCATACTGAAATTAAGAGAAATGTATTAATATAGGATTGAGAATTGGGAGAAATATTTAGATATTGAAGGATTGCATTGCCGTTTCTTTGGCGTCGAATGATAACTGTCCAGGCTACTCATTCAGAACAAGTGACAAATTCGCAGGCAATTTATCATGTATTATGACAATTGGCGAATCTGTTCTGAAATACCACCTATATATATATAAATGTCAAAAAAAAAAAAACTAATCTTAGTTATAAATATTGAACAGCAGTTGACGTCCCAACACTGAAAATGACATGTTCTTGTTTAAAAACTACACACCTGGGTTCCTGCATAGAGATACTGGCCCCTACACGTGTCCCTACAGGACAGGGGGGTTGGCTGCCCGCCTGCATGCACTACCTGCATATCACGGACACTGTCGTCAATGAAGCACCCAACCCGCTGCACTAAAATGTCAAATATCACAGCATTATCATTTACATAGTTTTATGGTGTGCATTCAGGTCTATATTCTCATGCTTAGTCTTCATAATAATTATGCCTCTACTTTTTTATGACTTATTTTATGGCTTAAGTATAGCAATTGTAACCCATTTAGAATTGTTGTAGGAATAATTTCTTTGTGTTGATCAAGCCTTAGATCAAGGCGTATGATAGGGAAAACAGATGCACGTTTGATAAATGTGGCTTGAATGCAAATTTGCATGTATAATACAATAATAAATTAATAATTTCCGATCCCCTTGTTAAGATTACGGGTTTTGTCAAAGTTAAAACCCTTTCCAAACAACATTGCATTGAGTTGCACAAAACCAAGTGGGTAGGGTTGCAACTAATGCACGAGTTGAACCCCCACCGCCGCTATTTATACCTGTCCCGACTGCACTAAGACTGTCGCTGGAGGGGTACCAAGATTTGCGCCGTTAAGCTCATACGTGAGAATTAACTGTATGTGGAATATTAACCCAAAACTGCACGAGAATGCATCTATACTCTGTATGCCCTGAGCAATGTCTATGTGTATGGGCTCGAGTGCATAGCATGGGAGTTCCATACACATAGGGCTCAGTCTCATGAGTTTGTAACAGTTGAAACGTCTTTGACCGGTGTCGTCTTTGACCGGTGTCGTCTTTGACGGGTGTCGTCTTTGACCGGTGTCGTCTTTGACTGGGTATGTGATTAAAATGAAGAAAAAAGTAGTGTATAGTAAAGAAATGGGTAAATTTATTGTATAATATGTTAGAACACATCATTTCGAGGCATAATGTAAAATTGATATATTTATATACTGCACTTACTATGCACAGTGCAGTTGTTTAAGCTCAAAGTTAGCCTATATATAAAGTGACGTCGTTGACCAAGCAGAGTGAAATAATAGTACTATGCTGTACTATGCATAGTATGCTCAGTATATAAATATAACAAAATTTACTTATGTTTGCTATAAACGTATATCAATATATGGGTGCACTATTTCCCCACGTTTCTTACTACATACACCTCATTTCTCTTATTCTAATGCTGCCTGGTCAAAGACGACACCGGTCAAAGACGACACCGGTCAAAGACGACACCCGGTCAAAGACGTTTCAACTGTTACAAACTCATGAGACTGAGCCATAGGCATACAGAAGTCTAGAAGCATTCAAATGTTGTTTTGGCATTATTATACCTAGCCATCCCTCGTGAAACTATAGCTTTTTTTTAAATTTCTGAATGAATAGCACGATTGAATAAAGGTGTGTAAATCATTTGGCTTGAACAAAATGATTGATTGTATATTAGCCTGTAAAGGCTAAAGTAAATGTCAACAATATTATAACTTACCTATTCCACAGTTTCATAGGCCTACTTATTCCTCAAGCACAGTACACAATTCATTTACTTGAGTGGAACCCATAAATTTATACCCCTGCACTGCTACTTTGTGTATGAACATAGTTACTACTAAAAGTATAGGAGTTAGGGACTAGCTGTGGGCATACAGCCTACACGTGGGCATATGACATGTTTATGCCACGCCTTGAGCGTACAGCCTCCCATGGTTGAAGAATATGATAATCATATGCTGGGTATAATAATGATACACTCACCACAGTAATCAGGTACAAGGGTCAGTACAGTGATTGGTCCCTTAGACACCAGCAGCAGTACCACTAGGACCAGCCTCCCAGTACCAGGACCAGGCATCATGACGGCAGCTGCAGCTGGTATGTCTGTAAGCTGTTAGTGTACACAGGGTACCGGTCTGCCTCAGCAATCCAAGACACAAGAGCACACTGATAATCTGTAGATTTAAGACGTTAGTCAGTACTGAATAACCCCTGGACATCTACCCCCCGAAAATCTACCCCCTGCCATTTACCTCCCTGGGCATCTACCCCCTAGGACATCTACCCCCTGGACTTTTACCCCATTACACACAAAAATATGACTATTCAAAGCTCTATAAAAAAATACTAATCCTAGTATTCCTATCGCTCCTAGATAAAAAGAGAAATGCCGTCGCCCATTGATACTGTCTCTGTTGTATTTTAAGAATGGGGGTTCGGGCAGTATCCCAGGATGCCACGGGCTGAGTGGGATGCGCCCCAGCTCCCACAAATAAAATACATCAGAGCAGTATCAATGTAGTTGGCATATGTGTTTATTTTTTATTTGAAGCAATTCAATGAAGGAACAACTACTTTTCTTATCCCATTGAATATGGCCACATTGTTTTCAATGGGGGCATTGAATACGGTCCTCCAGTGCTAAAGCATAGGAAATCTTGTATTTCAAAAAGATAAGGTGGGAAGTTCAGTATTAGCTAACCGGAGATAGGGAGCTAAAGATGACTAACTGTATTGCTTAATCACTACGGACTAAAATTTTATCATAGAGAGGTATTAGTGTATGCCATACCACCCATCTCCTGGATGTTTGTCCAGTAAGATGAAAACTTGAGTTCTCCTGACACCTCTGACTAGAATCGCCTAATGGATCAGTACAGCTCTTCTTGCATAATTAAGGCAGGAAATACGCTTCACTAGTTCACTTCACATCCTTCTGACATATTTCTGAGTGGTTCTGACACACCTAAGTGGTTCCCCTGACATAAACCTGGACAGCCCTGGCAAGATTGTAAGCATGCATCACACACGCCATTTGAACCCGTGTTACAGGCAAATTTTGCTTTGAAATATTAAAGTACTACCTGTCACTACTGTCCTTGTAGTACAGACGAGTAGAACAGAATTATCGGATAAGCTGCTGGAATGATATATCAATAATAACCCATCAATAAGTCACAGTACACTCGATGCACATTGTCCCAACATCATTTTCATAAAAGCCAAATGCGAAACCATAGATAGGCTGTATGAATAATAATATCCACATCCGGTAGAAAATTGACATCAAACAAGGGGGTGTCTTGTATGCATATCACTTTAATAGAGAACTATAGGCTAGTATGAGGAAAACATTCTCCACCCTACATATTCAAGACAGAATCATATATATTTGCATACTCAATCGGAGAGATAATTAAACTAATGAATTAAATAATTCATTAGCAGATCAGGAGCATTTCTCACTTTAGTAATCGTGGGTAAAAATGTACTTCTAAACAAATTTCCGTGAGTGAAGAAGTACAATCATTTTCGTGAGGAAAATCGTTATTTATATCTGAGACATTGTAACATAACAACAATGAGAATAAATGTAATAACCAGGTTCTTTTATTCTGTCCAAGCCAACTCCCACTCCTCCCCTCTGCTCAGGCTCTCTCACACTCTGGGCCTCACATCTCCCTGGCCTCAAGCCACCAGGCCTCCTCTTGCCCACCCCAGCCCTCCGGTCCCGTCGCTGACTCCTTCTCTCTGAGTCTCTGGCCGTGTCTCTGGCCGAGTCTCTGGCCGTGTCTCTGGCCGTGTCTCTGGCCGTGTCTCTGGCCGTGTCTCTGGCCGTGTCTCTGGCCGAGTCTCTGGCCGTGTCTCTGGCCGTGTCTCTGGCCGAGTCTCTGGCCGTGTCTCTGGCCGTGTCTCCGGCCGTGTCTCTGGCCGAGTCTCTGGCCGTGTCTCTGGCCGTGTCTCCGGTCGTGTCTCTGACCGTGTCTCTGACTACTTTCCTGTGGTGTCTTGTGCACCACGTATTATTACCTATTTCTCCAGGGCTGGAGGGAGCACCTGAGCTGGTGGCCGTTACCTCATTCACCAAAATAGCTGTACTCTCTTCCGAGTAGTCACGTCACATGCATTGTCCAATCACCCCACATCGAACCACATCCACCCTCCCATACCCCCGTCTGGAACCAATTCCAAGAAGTTGGAAGAGGAGGGTGGTGTGTGAAAGAAGCAATTGAGACAAACTATAGATTAAATAAAATTACATAGTGAATAATAATGTGATTAACAATGGCTATACATGGTTATATTACAACATAATACAAACTAAGAAATACTAATAGAATGAACACCCAAACGTGTTAGCTACCACAGCATTTCTTAGTGCAAACATGGTCGTTTCTAAGGAGCAAAAGGCTCCTTGTATCTTCTATAAGGCTTCTCAAAATCGCTATCTTGTGCGACATATCAGGGTCCTACCATAGCACTAAAATTAGGTGTGTACTAAAATGAGACCCTTCTGCTTAAGCGAGCAATTAAACTCTACACATAGAACTCTGTTGGGCATCCAAAGGCCAATCCCAGTAAGAAAGAATGCACTTCCTGGTCAACGTAACTCTCAGTAAGGGTTAATGTCATTTAAATAATATCTTGAAGTGATAATCGCTGCTTGTTTGTATTTGTGCATGTGTGTCAATACACTACCCTCAAGTCATGCGTCGGAACAACATTGTTCACATTATTTGAAAAAATCAAGCCCTCAGGGGAGGGGGGGGGGGCAAGAGGCGTAGTGGGTGGAACTTGTTAACCTCTCTAGGGGGGGGGGGCAGGTGTAAAAAGCCTCAACCTCACTACCGTTGTTAAGACATGAACACTCCCTAAAGCTGTTAAATATCCTACCTAATATATAGTTATGAGGAAGTACAGATAACACAGATAGACCTGTTCATACTTCCGTTTGCTGTAATCCCTTGGCAGTGTGGGTGTATTCAAGTTATCAGGTAATCAGACACTTTCCTTATCATATTTGAGGGAAGAATCCGGTAGTCAAACTAAAAGCCTTTTTTCCTTTCTTCTGCAGATTTCTGTGAACTAAGATATCTGTAGGTGTTCGAACATTGAGGGGCAGTGTTGTCACGATTACTTCTTTTTGAACGCCTGCTAGAAGAAGGAGCAGCTTTGGAGACACTATTACTTTTATTCACAAGGTTATCAGGTTGATATCTGGCGATAGTATATCATGTTTATAAAACCACAAGTACCTCGCACTTTATATCTTATCTTGTCTTACCTCATTGATCAAGATCCACACTGTGTATAGATAGACTCGTACACAATGCACCTTGCCTCAGGATAAAGAAGTCATGAAAATGGATATTTCACAAGCGTTCTGCATCAACACCTGTGTGTTATGTGTGCTTCTAGTGACACAAACAGTTGCATCGGAGACCGAGGTTTTTGACATCTGTGACCGTGTATTGTACAATGGCCACTACTGCTGTAACATTCAGTGTGAACCAGGTATGTAAAGAGAGGAAAGGAGCTCCAATCAATGTTGACTCGTGTTGTAACATATAATGAATTGTGATCAATGACAGGACGGTCTATTCAATACCATTATTCTGCTATATATGGCTGCATGGCTTTAAACATGCCTCTGTATAGTTATGTACAGCCTAAGAAGGAGAAAACTCACCATTCGTGTACAAAGCTTGACATTTCTATTATAACACAGTTATTGCAAAGTAGGCGATCTGTGCTTATCAGGTCAGTATATTAGCATATAAGGCTTAACTGGAATCTATTTCTGTACAGGGCAGAATATGCTTGTCGATATTTCACACAGAAGTTTTTTCTTATAAATAGTTTTACTGACCAAAGATTCATGTAGAGGTAGAACCCGTTCTGCCAGAATGATGACTAGAAAATATTTACAAAATAATATTTACACAAGTAACATTAATTCATGACAATGATATAACTGTACTGTTCTGGTTTTGGTTATACCTTTGATTACAAGTTATCATTCACATACTGTACAGATGTGGTGGAACATACGTACACTCTCAAGTATGCATGCCCATAAATAGAGCAACGATTCGCTTTTAATATGAAACACCAGAGTGCAGCACTGCTCCCGCATGGCCAGTTATCCATCCTGTATTTACTGAGACTGGTGTTTAGTAAGAGGGATTCCGACTAGAAATCGACAATTTAAACCCCTCATCATAATATCATATTAATCCGCCATTCCATGCTCTAGGTATGGAGCCTGTACCATGCACAGGGACTGCAGAGGGCAGCACGCGTTGCAGGGAGTGTCCACATGGCACCTACTCCTCTGACAGAACACAACTGGGAGAGTTCTGTCTACTAAAGTAAGCTATTTATATTTTAACACATATCCATTGTAGCACAATTGATTCTATTGCCAATATAAAGCTCATTTATCATAATTATGGTCTAATAACTTGAATCTATCTGTGCAGCTTCCGGTCTTCCCAAAGACTCTTCATATATAATTGATGAACCTTAATTTGATGATCGATATTCAGATTATAATTTTCTCTGTACTATCCCTTCCTATGACAAATTCGGAAGAACGTGATTATTTCATGAGATATGTCAATGAAACTATTCAAGAAAAACTACAGTAAAATCTCGTTATAAGGAGCACCTTTTGGCAAGGGAAATTTGCTCGTTGTAACCTACCTTCCTTGTAACCGATTTTGGTCATTGACAAGTCATAATAAAGCCCCCCCCCCCTCCTCCCCTTTGGGAGGGGGGGGGTGCAGAGGGGTCCCCCCTCAGGTCGAAACGGTCGCTAAAATAAAGGGGCCCATGTCACAAAGTCGCTTTTTTAGACCATATATGCTATAGTCTAATTTTTCAAAAGTCACTACCGTAAATTCTCGCGTATAAGCCTAACTCGTGTATAAGCCACACCCCTAACTCTGACAAATTATATAAGCCGCAGAGGGGGTCTGAATATTGCGATTTTGGTACTGTAGTATACTAATAAAGACTCTCGTATAAGCCGCACCCTATATAGGCATGTTTGGTATCAAAAGAAAGCTGAGTCTGACTCGCGTACAAGCTGCGGCTTCTACGCGAGAATTTACGGTAGGTTGATTTTATTACACAATCAAAAAAAAATCCCTTATAGGCCACCCAGGGAAAGTCCTGACAAAGGCCCCGCCTCCCCCTGCCCCCCCCCCCACTCACAGATCCATACCAACACCCTTGTAGGCCGCCCATATCACAGAGAAGTCCTGACAAAAGCCCTACCCCCCCCCCCCCACTCACAGATCCATACCAACACCCTTGTAGGCCGCCCATATCACAGAGAAGTCCTGACAAAAGCCCTACCCCCCCCCCCCACTCACAGATCCATACCAACACCCTTGTAGGCCGCCCATATCACAGAGAAGTCCTGACAAAAGCCCTACCCCCCCCCCCCCACTCACAGATCCATACCAACACCCCTGTAGGCCGCCCATATCACAGAGAAGTCCTGACAAAGGCCCCGCCCCCCCCCCCCCCCCCCACTCACAGATCCGTACCAACACCCCTGTAGGCCGCCCAGAGAAGTCCTGACAAAGGCCCTGCCCCCCCCCCCCCCCCCACTCACAGATCCGTGCCAACACCCCTGTAGTCCGCCCATATCACAGAGAAGTCCTGACAAAGGCCCAGCCCCCCCCTGGCCCCTTACAATGCAAGTCCTGACAAAGGCTCACACATTATTCCACCTTATTTCAATAAAGAACAACTTACTGTCTTGAAAATATTTGCTCCTTATAAACGATTTTTGGCTAGAAACACTCGTTCTAATGGTGTTTTTTTACTATAGAAAAGTATAGAAAAGGTTTTGGCAAAGCAAATATGCTCCTTATAACCGTCTGCTCCTTATAACCGTCCTCCTTATAACGAGATTTCACTGTATTATAAATCTAATACCATTCTAAAGTCCATGAGGAGAGTGGTTCTATATAAAGCCTTCTATCTATACCGTGGTATGTAATGTATTTAAGATGAAATTATGTAAGATGCATCGAGCAACAAGCATAAGAATAAGCTCAGAGCAAATACCAGCATCTTTACACAGCGCTTGGGAATGACAGGAGAACCCTTAAAGAAAAATCGTCAACATGTGCCTTCTTCTGGAAGGTTATCGGGACCAAGAGCGTCTCGGATTTATACAGAGTTCCAATTTGTAGGCTTGTGTACATTGTGTGTTCAATTTTCACAAAAGCCTGTATTTTTTTTCATTTAAAGCTAGAAATTTTAGAAACAGTCCCACAATTGTTTCAATATTTCTTCTAACAGACAGACATGTAATGGGGATTATATGATAATGGAGAGTCCAGGAGACCCACAAATGGATGCCACCTGTTCCTGTGAGGAGGGATACGTCCTTAATAAATATGTGCATGTCTGCTGGAAACCTCCTAAAATAGGTAAGCGAATGATTATCGAAAACATCGGCCTCCTCCGCTTTGGCTTATGAACTTCCTTTTATGACAAGGATTAAGAAGGTCTATGAGAGGAATGGTATTCTTTTGATATTATTGAATATGTAGCACTATTATGAACTGGTAGGGGATGGTATTATTTTGGTCAAGTGACAAATCATCAGAACCAGTTTCGTATAATTTTCATTCGTCATGTCATTGTCAATCCCCATTAAAATATATGTACATTTATAATATAAACAAGAAAATGCTCGTGTGTGAGTGTGATAGCATGGTGATGTTATAATGATACATAGGTCTTATATTTTTTGTATCAACAAACAGCCAGAAACTAAGTTGATACCCGTTTTATTTCTTCCCAACAGAAACAACTACCTCAGTACGTACTACCAGGAATAGGACAGTTTCGGCAAGTCCAGCAAAACCTGGTCATAGCGTGGACAGCAAAGCTAATAAAGTACCCTTCTCAGTATTCATGGCTACTGTGTGCATTTTCGCAAGTCTTCCTCTTTTAAATGGGTCATCTTTTTTTTTTAGTGTGCAATGTATTTTGAGACTAGGATGTGTTCATGGAGAGTATTCACTATTTTAAAACTCTGAATAAAGATATAACACAGGTGTCTGCTTTATGTGTTCTTTCTGAGGCTTTGCATGAAGCGTTTTTTGAATAAATGAATGATTGTACAGCAGGGATTTTGTGTTCAGGCCATAACTGTTTAAAAGTGTTCTATTGTGGAAGTGCGTACAGTACAGTTTTTCAGCACCGTAATATCTCACTCCAGCTCCACTGAAGGCTAGCATCAAATGAGCATATCACTTAGCCTATGCCTTATACCTATGCAGGATTTGTTTAAGTTCTTTATTTGCCCAGGAGATTGACCTTGAACGGCCCTGTTTTTCATTGAGACCTTTTATAAGGGTTGTAATTTTGTGCGCGAAAAAAGGCCCCTCCTCCTATCACCTATATCGTTGTTATTTGTACAAATTAGGCCTGCTTTTCGATTCACATATGTTAATTTGTTAAAAAGAAAGATGATTGGTGAATGTTTGTGGGCTTTGTTTCCATACAACTATGTCTATGTCTATTTATGACAAGCATGTATCATACATAACATATGGAAGATAGATGATGACGAGTGTTGAATACGAGATTGGTGCTGTGTGCATAATTGCAGTGTTATATTCCAGTTGTATTGTATTGTTGGAGGTCACCTGAGTCTGAGAGTAACCTACCTTATCTGTTATATATGATTATCCATTCACCAAGCTTCCTGTTGTATATTGTACTGATTTGTCTTGACCGAGTGTCTGAACAGCATGGTTTCATAACAAGCATCGTCAAGCATTTATGGCATTAATTTGAAAGGCTTTACCTGTAAATGTAATTATTGCCAAATAAAAATGTTTCAATCAAAATCAAATCTATCTAATATACTCTACAGCGAGTTAAGGGAGGATTCATTATTTATGGCAGGGGTGGGGATGAGCGTGTGGCAAATCTTTCGGGGGGCAGGGCCTAATTCAAAGACGTCCCAGATCACCTGTTTATTTCGCCTGTTTATTTCGCTGGAAACGTGAAAAAGAAATCCGCCAGAGTGTCGCCATTTTGTCTTGGAATGCAACACGGGCCGCTGGCGTAGAAGACACGCTTGTTACCACTAGACCAAATCGGGCGGGCTTGGGATGATGGCATAAGTTGAGAACTTTGATTAGTTTGACCTGCTACCCGGACCTGCTGACCTATGACCTTTTACGTATAATAACGCTGCATTCGAAGTGGAGTTTTGGGAATTACGGAGGTTTGGCGAAATACAGGGGCTGGTTATTCACCTTTAGAAAAATACATAGCTCAGTGTTGTATACTCTACCCGACTTGATATTTCATATTTTAATTTTTTTTAAACAATGTGAGTGAATGTCATTCAATCAGCGAAATGAGACCAACTATAATATCATGCTACGCGTTCATCCCAAATCTCAAAAGTCTCACCAAGTGGAATTCTGATTTTATGTGCATGTTATACTAACAATCTTCCTGCCAACAGACTGTTATTGCCAGTGAGGTAAATGTTAGGTGCAGTCCCATCCAAGTGGTCGCTCTGTGTGGATTTATTGACGTGTCCTGGATAGATAAGATGAAAACAAACGGAAAGACCGGGGTCATGGCTTTGTGTGCACATGGCACTATTAGACTGGGTTCACTGACTTTTTTTTCTACATTGTGAACACCACATCACTTATCCATCTCTCTTCCGTCAAAATGGGTCAAACACCACAAGTCATCTAATAAGATGAGGACCCTCAGTACATGCTACACTTCTCCTAAGACAAAAGATAATAGGCTATATGGTATTGGTTCTATAATTTCCCGGTCTACTTTCCTTTACTAATCGATGTGGATGAGTGTAGATAAGGTGTCGGGATGCAGAGTATGAGAGGATGCAGGTGGGTCTGCATTGACGTACATTTAAAGAGGGGGGGGAGCACTCTCTGCTGACATGAACCATTATAAAGTCATCAAATGCGTGTATATGTCACGCGCAATATCGGAATTTGCGCAATATCGGAACTCCTACATGAACATAAGATATATTATAAAATATATCAGTATACCCCTCAAACAGAAAGGTAGGGCAAGAAATGTATTTGCAAGGAGGTTATTTTGTATCATTTCAGGCCCAGGCAGCCAAAGGCCCAATGTTTTATCACAGCAGATGCATTTGTGCCACACCTTATTCGTAGCTACATACAGGTGTGACATGCATGTGGGTTCTCCCTGACTGTTTTCACACCTCCAAGATGCAGTACAGTATCCTCAAACATAGTTGAAATATATATTTATATTCTATATCTGTAGCTACAATAAAAATAGAGAGGAGTTCTGATACTGTGCAATCTAACTATGGTGCAATTCCGGAATTGCCCTGCGCAGTTCCGGAATTGTACAGGGGCAATTCCGGAACTGGGCTGGTTCCTATTCTGCGCCTGACATATACACTTCCTTGGATTCTAATTGTTATCACAAAATCCTATTAAAGCTGCAAAATTCATTGTGTTTTTTTATGGCAAGCTGAGAACATATTTGAACCCGTTTGAAATCATAGTAACCATTTACTTGCAAAAATAGCAGTGGCCTTCCCTCAAGTGGGGGGAAATGCGTGCGTACTTATTTAGTTCTTTAGGATGCTATGGTTTCTTTAGGGACTGACGCTGTTTAGTTTAACACAGTAGGTACGAATAGTACTAATAGACCATGGATGCATACAGGCCATGAACGTAATACGATTCAATGTTTTGCAGCAAAGACTTTGTTTGGAATATGACACAGCAGAGGGAAGCACTGTTTCTGTATGGACAGGTATCTAAACCTGTCTAGTTAACAGATATAGGGGATACGTGGTAGGCGTATCACATAACCTGCTAGGATAGGCATGAATGATTTAGATTATATGATGCAACTCAAGGGTAATTAATCACACATTCATTGTCATTTCGAGCATGTTTTGAACTATATCCTTAGGACTGCCATAGCGGGCCAATGTGTATAGTAAAAAGGGCCCCCTGAAACCCAAGATTTTGCGTTTGCATTGGAAACAATATATGGTTGATGGATGAGCAGGCAGATAGCAGCGAAACACTGCACGTAGATCCTTCTGGTACAAGTTTGCGGCTTCACAAAACCCTCTACTTCATATAATATATGTTGGGCTAAGAGAGGGAGGATACTTTCGTATCTAAGCCTCCTCCCAGTAAACACAAAGTTGTATAGGCATACAATGTCATTTTTGTTAGCTGGGCTGATCCTCTCACTTCGAAAGTAGGCCTAGTGTGTAGGCGTTAACGCCCTCTGTTGCACTTACTGACAAAACTCCATTGGGGGGGGGGGGAGGGGCGGTGGGCAAAAAAATTGACTCCTCTAGGGGAGGGGGTAAAGACATGGCGGGGCCTAGTCTATAGCAAAAGCAAAAATCATCAAGAGGATGCATATGGCGCTTGAATAATTTCGAAAAAGATTATTTATCTCTCCCCTTTCTTTGAAACAATGGTGGTTAAAGCTACATTTATCTTGTTGTTATTAGTTTGAATTTCTAGTGGCATTGATATTTGTTAATTTAAACGATCCCTTGGGATAGAATCCAATTATATTAAACTATCCCAACTTCACTGTACTATAACGTTATCTTGTTATTATTAGTTTGAATTTCTAGTTGCATTGATATTGGTTAATTTAAACGATCCCTTGGGATAGAATCCAATTGTATTAAACTATCTCAACTTCACTGTACTATAACGTTGTGTGTAGCCTCTAAAATCATTTATAAGCTTGCTCCAATCCTGCTTTTAATGTACCCAACTATTAGTGAACGGTACCTCCGCGTGTACACTTCGTTATCATAGATGCAATGTATCATCTCAAAATATATTGTATGCCTATATCATCTGAGCTAATCTCGACAAATACGACATGGACCTAGTCACAAGGTTTGGGCTTACATCTTCCCATAATAGATCTAGAATAATTTCTCCTAATGAAAATTAACTGGGGTCACTTCCAGAAGTATATGCATGTGGACCATTAATATGTTATGTGATAGATATGATCTGGTGTAAGAAAAAGCTCGAGTCATTACCCAATGTATTCTGAGAGCTCACAGTATCATTGATATGCCCAAGCATGGCGGTTGGGGAGCGGAGCTGGATGGTTTTGGGCACAAATCCGGTTCAACATTGCATCAACGTTAAACCAACATTAAATCAACATTGACAAAATGACAAGTTATCATTGTTGAATCAATGTTCTGTGCCCACTGGGAGTAGGAATTGTACTGATAAAAATATAGCAAGAAAGGTTAGTCACTAGTGACTAAAAAAGCTAGTCATATGATGGTGCGATTTAGGGCTACCCTGGAATAGGAGTTATGACTATAGGTAGTCATGTAGTCAAAGTATAGTCATAGTCAATGTATAAGGCAGGGCAGAGGACAGGCTAGGATAATGTTGGGCAAGGGACAGGCTAGGATAAGGCAGGGCGGGGGACGCAAATCGGTTATAGTGGAGCCTCACCTGTACCCTGCCAAAAAATCTGGCATCTTGAACCTGGACATTAGAAGTCAAATACTTCCGTTAGAGGCTTCAATTATCAGATAAAACCTGATTATCTCCAAAAAGGAGGCTTCAAATCAAAGACAACCATTTAGGATAACACATCACAGGAAATCTCAATCAGGGCAAAGCATTAGAACTTTTTTTATATATGGAAGAGCCACTCTCCATGCCCATATCGCCCACTCCTTGAAGGCATGATAACTTTCCACATCTGTCCCTTTTTGTGGGATATCTCTCGTACAATGCTGCTTGGAGAGTTTTAGTGGTTCCTTTTAGAAATTTGATATTAAACATTTAACACGAGCAGGAAAACTATAGATGTGTGTCTTTATTGTTTTTACATCTAACCTAGATACGGTGTTCAAAGTAAAGAGAAAACAAGACTTGTGACCGTTAGTTCATAGTTTCATCACTACGTGTCGTCACAGTGGTGTTCAGCCAGCCCCACACCCTCCCCCAGACAACCAGGTAACTAACTGACCAATCAGCTACTGATAGCTAATCACGCTATATGGCTGCCTCCATAGACCTGCTGCAGGGGGCTCTAGTGATACACTGTCTCAGGTACACAAAGCAACATACAGCCAACCTGTTGGGATCAACTGCTCAACTGAGTATAGATATATATGTGAACACACATGGTAAGCAGGTAGGGGACAGGAATAGCCTGTTGGTACGCACTGCTACAGTTCTTATGTAAATGTTCAGATACACTGATGAGCAGGACATTATACGAGTACAGGGTGTACTAAGATAGTCCGTGTGTCCTCAACCTGGTTAATCAATCAAAAAGGGGAGCGTATCCAGGGCAAAATCTTGGTTCTGGGAGTTAGTGGGTCGGAAAGCGCTATAGGCTACCAAGTAAAAAAAACGTTGTACAACGTTAGATGACGTTTCTCTATGGCTCTTCATTATGCTTAGTGATCAATACTAGCCGCATCTGGGAAAAGAGCGCACTTGAAAAAATCTGTCCCAATGCCTGTTTTCTACGGGATTAAAAATAAAGAGGCCTGTTTCTTCTACCAGTTGGTCCCTTTCAGAGAAAACACAACCTCCCCTGCCCCATGACTGGTTTTCTATGAAGCACATCCACAAGAAAGTTGTCATGAATATCCACCCATAGTTAATACTCCCTTTTCGGGCTTTCCTCCTTCCAACGCCTCATTCCTCTTCACTCTCTTATTCTCCTTCTCTGGCCCTTTCCCCTCCAGGTATTCCCATTCAGATAATCGAATCTTTCCATACCACCATGGGACTTCCCCCTACTTCATCACAACGGTCAGGAAGTTTGCTCTTGCTGATAAGAAGTCCTACTTCAAACAGGAACATTGCCAAGCACAATAATACATTTTTGCACCTTCAAAATTACATGGTAAAGGTTCCAACGTTTTACAAAATGCGAATATTTGACAGGAGTGAGTAGTATAGTATGTATCGGAACGGGACTATAGTTAACTACTGTTTATTACTCAATCGACCTGCAGCCAATCAGAGGCCTCCATTTGGTCACGTGACCCCCTCATTTGCATAATTAGGTAATAGGCCACGCCCCCTCATTTGCATAATTACGTAATAGGCCACGCCCCCTTGATCACCAGCCAATCAGGGGCTACTATTTGGTCACGTGACCCCCTCATTTGCATAATAGGCCACGCCCCCTTGATCATGTGACCCCCTCATTTGCATAGTAGACTACGCCCCTTTGATCACCAGCCAATCAGTGGCTTCCATTTGGTCACGTGACTCCCTCATTTGCATAATAATGGGTCACGTGACCCCCTCATTTGCATAATAGGACCACACCCCTTTGGTCACGTGACCAGAAGCGCTCTTTATTTGGAAAATAGGCCACACCCCCTTGGTCACGTGACCTGACCCCCTCCCTCATTTGCATAATATAGACAATAGACAGACTACGCCTCCCTTTTGGTCACATGACTTGGACTAGCTAATGGGAGGCTTCTATAAGGGGGGAGGGGAGGGGAGGGGGGGAGGGGGGCACTTTAAGATGCATGGGGAGGGGAGGGGGGGAGGGGGGCACTATTTATGGGGTGGGCGGGCACTTGGGGGGGAGGGGGGGCCTTTGGGGTCTGCTCGGGAGAAAAAAAAAAAAATTATCTGATCTCTAGGGAATCGCTTCCTCCCTACCCCCCTTTAGGGGGGTAGGGAGGAGGCGAGTCGGAGGTGACTGTAGAGGAGTTTTTCGGTGACTTGATGACTTTCAAACGACTGTACTGATAGTTGATGAATTTGACTTTTTGACTTGAATATTTCTTGCGACTTTGCGAAAGCGACTTTGCGGCTCGTAGCCCCTTAAATAAAGAGGTGACTTTGTAACCTCAGGGGGGAGATCCTTCTACACCACCACAGAAAAAGATCTCGGTTGATTGACTGAACGCGGCGGGTATGAGTCATCATGGGGCCCTTGACGGGTGGGTCCTCCCCATGCAGCCGTATGTCGAATTTAAGAAATGCCCGTGTCACACGTCACTAAGGGAGAAAACGTTTTTTGAAAATATTTAGAACCCGAATTTGAGCATTCTGGTACATTTTTAAGGACCCAGACACCGCAAAGCCGGGTACCATCCAAGAAAAAAAAGAAAAAAAAAAATTTGGCGAAATGCTTAGGTTTGAAATGGTACTTTTTCTGATGCACTCTTCGAACATTTTTTTTTCCTCATGTCACTATGGTCCATGTCACATGTCGGACTCAAGAAATGCCCCATGGCCCATGTCACTTAGATGTCCGTGTCCGTGTCGTCGTATCGATTTTTAAGAAAATGACCATGTCACCATATCGAATTTAGGGGTCTAGTGACATCAGCATGTCCGGCTATCCTCCACAAATTTAGCTCTAAAATGTTTACTTTTTTTTGGGCCGATTTTTCATCATTTTAAAAAAAACCAATAGGCTGTTTGAAATGTTTGCTGTTGTAAATAGAAACAAAAACAAAACAAAGCGCATGGTAAGATTATGTCACATTGTAGTCGCGGGTCCGCTCGTTGCTTATCCAGCCTCTTCGCGGATCCGCGACTGCCAATGTGATCATATACTAATCACCCGGCGTTTACGGTATTATATACTAAGGTATGAGACGGGTCCTACAGAAAAGGTGTCTAAAAAGCGCTGCGACCTGATTGAAATGATGTCAGCGGCGTCTGCTCGTCAGTGCCCGGCTGTAGCCCGTAGGACATGTCATTCTGCTTTTCTGGATGTTTTGAAATATTTTGATTTAACTGTTAATACCTGATAACAAGCCTCTGAAGCAGTTTTTGATCGAGTACGTCTTCTCTACGTTTCCATCGATTAGCTGCTTCAGCAAAAAAAATCGCGCGCGCGGTCTAGTCTAGATGACGGAGTCGCTAAAGCTCTGTTTAGAGAGTGGAACTTGACCTTGACTATAGACTCAGTACTAACTGAACGCCCCGCTATGTCACTCCTCACGTGGGTATATGTACAAGCTCGGGTTCTTCACTTTACGGCTTGACTAAAACTGAGACGCGTCCATGATAAACTCTAGCCTTTTTTTCCTTTTCTAGGATCGAGAGAGAGATTTTAAATGGGGCGGTTATCTAAATAGCGTGGAACTAAAATCAGGCTGCGGCAGATAGTATCTCTGCGCACCTCAAGACTCAACGTAACTTTCACTCTCCAGCAGAAGTTTAGTTGTCACTAATGATGGGCGGCGACCGTCGTGCACCGGCGGATATTGGAGAGTGTTGGAGAGCTGAACCTTACAGACATATAAATCAATCGCTCTGGTGGAAATATCTCGCCATAGATTGGAACCAAATACTTATCTAATGGAATCGTTATCAGTTTTCAGTTTTCTTGCCGTACAAAATTTATTTCCAACTCTTCACGTGGTGATAGCTGAAGGTCGCTCGTCGTAGGTACGTGTGACCGGAACACCCTTTTTGGTTTTGGCGCGGGTTAACATCAGATTTGTACCGTACTGTCGCGATTAAGGGCTCTGAGGGAGCGCTTTTCAATTCGGTGAAGTTCTTACTCAGGAGCTATATACAAGCCAGGCGCTGGCGCTTATTCAAAGTCGCGATTTTAGTGCTTGAGAAAAAACATTTGGAGGCTCTTATACTCCGGCGCTTATACAAGACCGGCGCGCTTTTCAACACTAGTTGCTTTATCGCGACCGTACGGTATGACTTCGGTGTCACAAGGTCCCAAACTCCAAAAAAGGAAGTGAAACGACGTCGTCTGTCTACCTCGTGCGCGTCATAGCGTCGTCGAAAATAGTGTGACGTCAGCATCTCTCAGGCGGCTAGGAAGTCAGTTCGACAAAATGGCTCACGGAGTGAACTTCGTGGCCGTTTCTCGATCTATGATCGATGCGGCCGTGGAGAAGGAATTCGTAGCCGTGCTACAGAGAGAGGAGGCGGAGAGACAGAACTTCGTGGCCGTTTCTCGATCTATGATCGATGCGGCCGTGGAGAAGCAGTTCGTAGCCTCGCTACAGAGAGAGGAGAGACAGCGGACTGCTGCTGAAGCAGAGGGTGTGGTGGATGAGCTGATCACGAACGTCACTGATCAACTCATCCGCCAGTGCGTGGAGCGAGTCAAGCAGCAAGTCTGCATGGAGGAAGGACTACCGCCCGCCGTGCTGGAGGAGCTGCTGAAGGACTACCACGCGTTATGACCACGCCCTCCGCTTCAGCAGCAAGGTCCCTGCGACCCTCTCTCTCTACCAAACGGTCCTTTTAAGGACCAACCACTGATCACAAAAGTTGAAAATCAATCTCAATATAATATACGCATCAGAAAAACCCCTAATACGCTCTACACTGAAACCCTGTTGAGTAGGTAGATCGAGTTGGGCTTTTTGTGTTGTTTTTTTTTAGGAAGGGCAATCAGGTCATCGTGTGGAGATCATCAGGTGTCCTGTGTGTGTGTGTGTGTGTGTGTGTGTGTGTGGGTGTGTGTGTGTGTGTGTGTGTGTGTGTGTGGGTGGGCGGGTGTGTGTGTGTGTGTGTGTGTGTGTGAATTTTATACAAATACAATTATTCTTTCCTTTCAGCAAGAAAATTAGCTCAATGTAATCATATGATTTGAACTGCCCTACTTATCAGGGCCTTGACGACATCTGACCGCCCCCCTTTTCAGGATCTAAATGGAAATTCACCGCCACCGCTTTTCAGAGTCGCGCTGCAGTGGTTATCCAATACATGGCGGAGCGCCATTACCTAATTCTTTTGTATGTGAAAAAAAAACAGCACTGATAAGGGTTTTAATTAGACAGATATTGGTTCTACACTTTCAAAAAATAACCCCTCAGCGCTTTAATGCTAAAGGTAGCATAGTGCTTTAATGCGCTACGCTCTTTGTCGATATGCCAGTGTATGCATGCATGCAGCCCTGGTGAGGAACTCTGAGTGCTGCATTCATGGCTTATGACGACAACGGGCACTGCACATTAAAGCCCTATGCGACTATTAAAGGGTTAGATCCAGTCTTGCTCCAGTCATCCCGAATGCTATACCCAGAGTTGGTGGTCTGGTCCAGACTGCTGTACACAGATTGTGGACGGGATGGCGGGTTGCTGCCAGACTATCCCTCTGGTACGATATGCGGCTGGCGCGGCCGAGACTGTCTTATATGATGCTGAGTCGAATTATGTATTAGATACCCTACGAGTAACTGAGAGTATGTCAAAATAATCACGGCAAACTGACTGGCGACTTCATAGGATCATAGGGCGGTTATTATTACATAACTCAGTAACCTTTGGTTATGTGTTAGATAGAGTACACTTGGACACGGTTATTCCATATACCCACTGCCCCACAGGGTCAAGACGAGGTGATTTAAATAATAAGACCCAGACGGGTAAAATAGCCAAAGTCAACAATGACCTGTTTTTTTAGCCAATATGGACAAAGAGACATGGGGTGCTGTACACAGGTTGTGGACGGGCTGGCGGGTCGCTGCCAGACTATCTCCCTGGTCCGATATGCAGCCGGCGTGGCCGAGACTGTCTTATATGATGCTGAGTCTAATTATGTATTAGATTCCCTACGAGTAACTGAGAGTGTGTCAAAATAATCACGGCAAACTGACTGGCGACCTCATAGGTCAGTTATTATTACATAACTCAGTAACTTTCGGTTATGTGTTAGATAGAGTACGCTTGGACACGGTTATTCCATATACCCGCTGCCCCACAGGGTCAAGACGAGGTGATTAAATAATAAGACCCAGACGGGTAAAATAGCCAAGTCAACAATGCCCTGTTTTTTAGCCAATATGGACAAAGAGAAACGGGGTGCTGTACACAGCTTGTGGACGGGGTGGCGAGTCGCTGCCAGACTATCCCCCTGGTCCGATATGCAGCCGGCGTGGCCGAGACTGTCTTATATGATGCTGAGTCTAATTATGTATTAGATGTCCTACGAGTAACTGAGAGTGTGTCAAAATAATCACGGCAAACTGACTGGCGGCCTCATAGGTCAGTTATTATTACATAACTCAGTAACTTTCGGTTATGTGTTAGATAGAGTACGCTTGGACACGGTTATTCCATATACCCGCTGCCCCACAGGGTCAAGACGAGGTGATTAAATAATAAGACCCAGACGGGTAAAATAGCCAAGTCAACAATGCCCTGTTTTTTAGCCAATATGGACAAAGAGAAACGGGGTGCTGTACACAGCTTGTGGACGGGGTGGCGAGTCGCTGCCAGACTATCCCCCTGGTCCGATATGCAGCCGGCGTGGCCGAGACTGTCTTATATGATGCTGAGTCTAATTATGTATTAGATGTCCTACGAGTAACTGAGAGTGTGTCAAAATAATCACGGCAAACTGACTGGCGGCCTCATAGGTCAGGTATTATTACATAACTCAGTAACCTTCGGTTATGTGTCAGATAGAGTACACCTGGACACGGTTATTCCATATACCCACTGCCCCACAGGGTCAAGACGAGGTGATTAAGTAATAAGATACCCAGACTGGGGGTAAAATAGCCAAGGCAACAATGTCCTGTTTTTAGCCAATATGGACAAAGAGACACAGGGGGTGCTGGGAGTTGGCGACAAGGGGCAAGACGGGCAAGACTACTTCTCAAAATAGACAATGCCAATGGCCAAGACCTAGTTCTTAAATTCGACAAGGCCCATTGGTATCTCTTATATTCGACAAGTGACACATGTGCCCCGTCTGTGGTCCTAATATAGATTTTCTAAAAAAAAAAAAAGTAAATTTTCTGCACCGTGTGACAACGACCGATCAGCTACATAGCAGAGATTTCCCCAACCTATTTTTGGTTATTTTTCTATTCAGTTTTTGATCAGCGCACTATATTATCGTGGGTTTTTTTTTTAAATTTTTTAATCATAAATAATATGTAGACTTGGAAAAAAAAAGAAAAAAAAGAGAGCTGACACGCAAACTCCTACTCACATGTCGCTGTTTTGTCACTAAACCCAAAGACCCACCCACCCCGTAGGAAGGGGAGACGCTTGTGAACGTTCCCTTAGGCCTCTATTCTTTATTTTATTGTGTGGCCCCTAAAGAGGGGCCAACCAACTGACACTGTCAGTTGGTTAGATGCTGCACAACATGGGCGTAATTAATTACGCCTAGTGTTAAGCAGCATGGATCACTGTGGTTTGACAGACTGAGAGCACAACGAGTCAAAACGAGTTGATCCGTTTTTCAGATTGCCGACTCGGCGAGAGTTTCTGACTATGTATCTTTTATAAAGCCTTAGATATGGTGTGGTATTTTTCATCTCGCTATAGTTTAGTTGGTATTCAAAGAAACTGCCTCATTTCTATCAGAAATACACAATATTGAATTGTTTTTTATATTTTAATATATTCAGAAGCGCACTTTGTTGCCTATATAGCTCATTATGCGTTGAAATGTTCGCGAGCATCGTAGGAATGTACAAAACCCCTATTGTAGCGCCATCTGACGAAAGAGCGGGGAACTATACTTGACCTGAACCCCGCCCTCAGCGCGTTCGTTATTCGCATCTTTGACAGCGACTAAGAGACGCTCAAACTGTCTCTTATTTAGTTTGAACTTATCACAAATTTGTCTTTGATAGGTCGTAGATTGACTTCTGACTTTTTTTCTTTTTTAGTTAGAATAAAAAACAAGTGACGCCGACACAGACCTGCGCATTAACGCGCTCCACCGTCTTCAGAGGGTTGAGTCTATAGTACAGTAGATTCTACTGTGTACTTACACTAGCAGTGCTACATATACATACCTGAGTCATAAGTGGGGGGTTTTTGTTGTTTTTTTTAGGGGAAAAAAAGTGATCTACTCACCAAACCGCTATTAGTAGGTAACCTGTATGACCCATACCGCAAACATCTGCCTCGTGACTGATAGTGTACCGGTGGTGAAGTGCTGTTGCAAGAACAATTGAGGCTCTTTATATAGCTGAGAGAGCGAATGGTCTAATCTTGTTTTCACCTTGAGCCCCACCCTATTCCAGAGAGGGTATCAAAAATCACATGTACACGTATATGGGCTTATAGCTGGTGAATAGATAAGGCGGGGCAACTGTGTATACTAACACTACAGGGGGCGTTTTAACGACAGGTGTGACGCGCCAGCCCGTGGAGGGAGCTTTTGTTTTCACCTAGAGAGTGTATACAAAGCCTACAGGGGGTGATTAACGACAGGTGTGACGCGCCAGCCGGTGGCCGGATCACCGCATCTTCTAAGCTTTGTTTTCACCTAGAGAGGGGATCGAGAGTGTATACAAAAAAAAAAAAAACCTACAGGGGGTGTTTAACGCGGCCGGCTGCCTACATGCTATGGTCTAAGCCTGTTTTCAGCTAGAGAGGGACCTAAATCACCTAAGCCTTTTCCACCCTTAAATCGATCTGATAATTACCATAAAGAGGAGTAATGCGCGTTACATGTATATGGGCTTATAGCTGGGTAAGAGATTAAGATGCTAGTCAACTGTGTATGCAAAAAAAAACTACAGGGGGTGTCTAAAGTCGATTGTCATGCGCCAGCGGGCGGACGGAAGTCTGCCACTCTAGCTGTGACTACAAGCGCGTGCGTGTGGTAGACAGCTTAAATCAAACACAAGTTAAGCTCCTTATAGCTTCCTACTGACTGCGGATTCGAGTGCTTGAAAGATGGTCTTTTGTTTTTTTCATCTATTTCCTCGGGGGGTCGAACAGGATTAAAGATGTAACGAACCCGCACCTACACAGGTAGACAGCTGGTCGCCTTCCTAGTGAGAGTTTTCCTCTTGAGTTAAGAAGCTTATCTCGGAGCCTAGTACATAAGCGAGAGTGAAACATGGGTCCCACACACTTCTTCTACCACCTTCAGCATGGCGTCATCAGGAATCACTCTACGTTCTACCGAATGTGAGCAATCCCAACACTACTACAGAGCCGCGACAACACCACACGAGGAGACGTCCATGTTTACTGATGAGTTAACAAGTAGCAAGGTGGAGGTTGGTTTTTATCAAGATTCGTACGGGTGGCTGGAAAGTGTGATGGCTACTTCTGCAGCTATTGCTGCTGCTCGTGCAAAACGTGAAGCTCGTATCGCTGTTCGTGCTACACATGCTGCATACGAAGTTGCCAATGCTGCTAACAACGCTGCTGTTACTCTCGCCGCTGCTGCTCGTGCTGCTAATGTTTTTGCTACTGTTTCCGCTCTTGCTACCGATGCTGCTGCTACTGATGCTGCAACGTCTGCTAAAAGTGTCGCTGTTGCGGCTGCTGCTAGGGCTAATGCTATAAATGCTTGTACAGCTGCTAAAAAAATAGTTTTGCTTATGCTAGTCGCAGTGTCGCTGTTACGGCTATGGCTGATGCACATGATGCTAAGTTACGGGCTTTTGCTTTTGCTGAAGATGCTGTTGATGCTGAAGATGTTGCTGCTGCTGCTGCTACTGCTGCTGAAGATGCTACTGCTGCTGCCGCTGCTGCTGCTGAAGATGCTGCTGCTGCTGCCGCTGCTGCTCTAGACACCTATGACGCTGCTGCTCTAGACACCTATGACGCTGCTGCTGCTGAAGATGCTGCTGCCGCTGCTGCTACTGCTGCTGCTGAAGATGCTGCTGCCGCTGCTCTAGACACCTATGACGCGGCTGCTGCTGCTTTTGCTGAAGATGCTGTTGATGCTGCTACTGCTGCTGCCGCTGCTGCTGCTGAAGATGCTACTGCTGCTACTGCTGCTGCCGCTGCTGCTACTGCTGCTGCTGAAGATGCTGCTGCCGCTGCTCTAGACACCTATGACGCTGCTGCTACTGCGGCTGCTGCTCTAGACACCTATGACGCTGCTGCTGCTGCTGAAGATGCTGCTGCTGCTGCTGCACTAGTCATCTATGACGTGGCTGCTGCTCTAGACACTTATGACGCGGCTGCTGCTGCTGCTGCTGCTGAAGATGCTGCTGCTGCTGCTGCTCTAGACACCTATGACTGAAAACTTAGTAGGCGTTATTTACAAACACTACTGCTACCTATGACTAAACTTAGTAGGTGTTATTTACAAACAAGAGAGCCACGTGGTGTTGTTTACAAACAAAGAGAGCCACGTGGTGTTGTTTACAAACAAAGATAGCCACGTGATGTTGTTGTGGCCTATCATGCCAATGAAGGGGTCACGTGATCAAGGGGGCGCGGCCTATTATGCAAATGAAGGGGTCACGTGACCAAATGGCGACCTCTGATTGGCTGGTGATCAAAGGGGCGTAGTCTACTATGCAAATGAGGGGGTCACGTGATCAAGGGGGCGTGGCCTATTATGCAAATGAGGGGGTCACGTGACCAAATGGCGGCCCCTGATTGGCTGGTGATCAAGGGGGCGTGGCCTATTACGTAATTATGCAAATGAGGGGGCGTGGCCTATTACGTAATTATGCAAATGAGGGGGTCACGTGACCAAATGGAGGCCTCTGATTGGCTGGGCAGGTCGATTGAGTAATAAACAGTAGTTAACTATAGTCCCGTTCCGATACATACTGTACTACTGGAGTGGTAAAACATGGTGATTCAAAATATGTTTTAAAGTTCTGGTCTTTATTATTAATCTTAAACAGATAGATATAAATCGACCTGGGCTGAAATTGATCAATAAAACGAGTTGACACATTAATGATTTCCCTGCCAAAAGAAATCCATTTGACATCACGCCCACATAGGGCAGGAACAGATGTTCAATCTTGAAAGTACACTGCTGTAAAACCTTGCGTATAAGCCTAACTCGCGTATTAGCCACATCCCGAGTTTGGGCTGATCCTATAAGCCGCATCAGAGATCTGACTATGGAGACTTTTAGTACTGTACCATTGTAGCAAAAAAGCCATACCCTGACCCTGGGCCGATCCTATAAGGCACACTGCCCATCTGACTTGTGTACTAGCCGCGGCTTATACGCAAGGTTTTATGGTACTTCTTGTTATCATTATTTCCACATGCTCATCAACCAAGTATGGGATCTGGAACTAGTGATAAGGTTGATATCCAGATGGCCAATCAATAAAAAGGGGCTGACAGGTTCAATATTTATTCATTATCAGATAAGATGTGTAAAGGTTCCTAACCCAGCTAACAAAATATCTTTTCCACATCTGAAGCTACCAACATGGTATTCTCATGAAGACAGGGTAAATGCAGAGTCGTTATCCTTGATCAATCCATGTATTAACATAGTTTCGCTTGCCATTAGAAGAGGAGTCGGTGTGTGATGTAACCAATTGCATAACCAAAATGTAAAACTAGATTATATTTTTTAAATCATGTCCAGTCATATATAATATATGGGTTTTGGTGATATCGGATGGAAGAAATATAAGGGGTAGAGAGCCATATATGTCTGCATTTCATGTTCTCAAATAGTCTTGATTAGAAGCACACAAAAGATTAAACTATAACATTGGACACATTCAGAAAAAGCCCACAGTGTGTGAATAAGTATGCTGATCCGAACACCTGCAGAAGGTTGCGAATAATAATTTCCATTGCCACACTCTGTAGGGTGTGTATAGATGCGGTCTGTAAGACTTTATCGTTTTCTTCTGGTTCTGAAACAACACAAATATGAGACACATCCAGGGGGTAGAGTGCCCTTCATATCTATGTCTCTTGGGGGATGCATCATGTCAATTGTATGATGCACGAATACAGCCGTGGTGAGTTACTTGTTATGGCTGTATTCCTGCATCATGCATCATGCTGATAAGAGGACTTGGTGATGGCATGGTGCATTAAAGCACCCTATCACCAATGTTGTGGCGTTAAACTTGACAGGAATCAATATATCTGTAGCATAAAGAGTACAAGCACATGCATTGCATTAATTACATAGTATTGATATTGTTGTAAAGGGCTACACCGCTATGCTGGAGAACAATAATGAGAACACATCATTTGACTCTTAGGAAAAGGTTAATCGTGGGCGTGAATGCGCATTTCGGCAAACCTACCCCTACCAGTTAAGATGGATGTCGCTAAAAGATGACATTTGTTGTCATGATGCCAACCCTCCTGCAACATGTCAACCCTGTAGGGTAGGCACGATGCTTGAATGCAGCACTGGCGAGTTATTCACCAGGGCTGCATTCATGCATCATGATGACCAAGGGCATGGTGCATGACATCATGATCCCGTCCTTAAAGGATTAAAGGAGGACAGCACCCATTCAGTATTATTTAGGTTCATAAACACTATTGTCCATTCATTCATACTGCATTAACAATTTATTTGCACTAACTGCCAGGTAGTATCAGTTATGAACTACTCGAATATGTGATGACTCACATAATGTGATTATAGAAACAACAAGTTAATGTTTATCTACTTGATGTTCTTGGGGAGCATTTTCCATCTGACACCAGTCCTGTCCTCACATCTTTATAAATACCTGAGCAGTTGGTCAGCTATCTGATAACACATACAGGATGTTTACCTGATCCGACTCCTTGAGCACTATACTGGACCCTTCAGGTATGTCATAAAGCTGTAAGGCTCTATGCTATTTGCCATCATGATGCATGTCTATATGTCTGTATACAGCCGTTGTGGTAACTCTCCAGGGGTTATTTACTAGGGATGCATTCATGTATCATGTCGACTCTGTGACCCTCTGGAAGGGTCAGTATGATGCACTCATTGGCACTGCTTAATGTTGACACACGTTGCTTAGAGGCAACATGCCATCCTTAAAGGGTTAACAAGGACATCCGTTTGTTGATTTTCTTATCGCAAATTACATTTGTTTTCTTATACACACTTAGCTTTATAGCTACCTGGATCATAGGGCGTCAAACATGTACACTGTAAACGTGTATATTATATGTTTACTGCTGGGTTGTACATATGCCAGGAGGTTGGAACGCTTTGATATATGCGAAAGAGTCTACATCGAAGGCCGTTACTGCTGCAATGTTGTGTGTGGCCCAGGTGAGATTACTCTTTCGGTATATATAGTTAATAGTTTTATGTACATACACTAAAACCTCGCGTATAAGCCTAACTCGCGTAAAAGCCGCACCCCTAACTTTGACAGATTATATAAGCCTCAAAAGGGGTCTGAAAATTGTTAATTTGGTACTGCAGTATACTTATAAAAACTCTCGTATAAGCGGCACCCTATATAGGCATGTTTGGTATAAAAAAAAAAGCTGAGTCTGACTCGCGTACTAGCCGCGGCTTCTATGCGAGGTTTTACGGTACCTATTCCCTAAGGGACGTTTCATGTATTGGCATTGTAGGGTGGAGTGTTTCTGATGGATATACAGAGAGGACCAAATGCAACTTCCCCAAATGCATATTGAATAAAGTTCAACATTCGAAGGGGACAGGTGTGGGAGGACTTATGGGTGGGGTTGCGATGAGGGCAAATTCCATTGGAACGCTATTGACCAACACCCCCCCCCCTCCCCCTGCCACAAGTGATTGGTCCTTTTAGAGAGTGTATTTGTATGTCGTTGTTCTAAGACCGAACTAATTCATGAGGTATTTTTCCATGACCTGTCTCGTCCTTAATCGGGTATTGCAAAGCCAACATAATGTGAAGCTGTGTAGAGTGGAGTTAGTAACAATTCATACATTTATTCTCATAGCACTGTACCCCTGAACACTAACAGGTTTCCATGTAAGAACTATTTCATAGCCTATTCCTGAGATGGTTATATTTTATGACGTAGGTACACAGGGGGTGACCTGTAACACTGAAGATCCAACAAGCACACGTTGTGAAGAATGCCCAATTAACATGTTCTCGAGTGGCAAAACACAGCTGGGCGAGACATGCGAAATCAAGTAAGCCTTAAATTGTATTAGTAATATGTAAATACCATACACGTGCCACTGTGTCCTTGCCTACTTCTTGTAAAGAAAGTACAAGACATCCTCACGGTGTCAGGTTAAAAAAAAGATTGGCGTCCAGTAATATGGTTTGGCTCTTTTCTCTTTTCTTTCTTCAGTATTAGAGTGTCCTTGATAATTGTCCAATTTATGAGCCGTAAAAACTGGGAAATAGCTAGGTTTTCAGAAATCAAAAAGAACATAGGGGAACCCCGCACTGTTTTGCTCTCAATCTGGTTAGGTGACCGGAAACAAACCTTATTGGCCTCATCAACAATGTTAGGTTTTAACCTAAACATAATTAATTCTCAAGTCAATCTCAACAATTTATAACTATTTAATTTTTAATCAACTCCTGTGCGATGCCGCCCTGTCATATAGCCACAAGGAATGCAGACCTTCCGCAGTTATGCAAATACAGAACATAAATGTAGTATTAGCAACAATATATTGACTTACATAATGTATGTGGCTTCCTCTTGCAGGCAGGCATGTGTGGGAGACCACATGAGGAAGGACAGTCAACCGGACCCACAAACTGATGCGACGTGTTTTTGTGATGAGGGATATGTGCTTAATGAGTATCAGTTTATATGCTGGAGACCCCCTAACATAAAGACCACTGGTAAGAAAACTAATATAGAAATTAAATGTATTATGTCCCAGACGCATCTGTCCTGTCACATGGCATATATATAATATATATTTGCAAACCAAAGATCTAGTCTAACTGTTTTGGGAACCAGGCTGAGCAGACCCTCGGATAAATAAGGTAGAAAATAATTAAATGATTTTTGGTATTTGGCACACTTGATTTGGGGGGGGGGGGTTATTCTACCGAAACGCTATACACACATAGTTCTCGGCATTGATACAATGTAATCCGTTATTCTTTCACAACAGCCAAGGCCAAACCAGTCTTCACAGCCACACCGAAGATAAATGCTCCCAATGCACATATGCCTGATACAAAGAGCCAAAGCAGGGAAATGAAAATCTTATCACTGCCCCTTATCGCAATTGTTAGTTTTGTAACCATATGCTTCAGCGAACATTCAAGTTAACATCGCTGCATGTGTATCTTGAGTGAACCATGACAGTACATGTAACATACGGTTCAATCGTCAATCGTATAATTGTATCATTGTCTATTCTGTAATGGAGAAAAAACAAAAAGAACGAATCAAATGTCTTATAAAGCCAGACCTGTTTCCGGGCCATCCAGAGCGTAATACTATCAGGGAATTCCATGATGTGACCGAGGGAGGGGTCACAGGTCCCTCCCAAGGGACAGACGTAAGAATGTCTGTCACATCATGGAATTCCCTTCTTATTCCATGTTTAAATAAAAGTTTATGCATAACTACTTACAATTACTACACGATCAGCTTTATTTTGCTATGATACAAGCAGTTTTTGGTGCGATACGGGCCGTGACCTACTTAAAATAATATAACCTACTTAGACTAACATGACCTACTTCAAAGTGTGACGGACGTAGGAAGTTATTACCCACGTACGCATTCTAGTTCTTGGTCAATGTACGTCAATGTAAACATGGAATAATATGGTGGAATACACACGGTCTATATATGCACTACCTGAGTTAAAGAGAATCGTTATTGTAAATACAGAATCCTTGACTGAAAAACGGTTTACCGGTATTAGGTCATATACTATTTCATGATCTTGCTCCAATCCTGCTTTTAATCTGCCCAAGAAAACGAGATATGTATTACTAATAATCGGTTAGTCACATGTTGGTGCCCTTATTTATAGATACAATATATTATCAACTTTCAGTTATCTCATAAGCAATAAGTCATGCTAAGCGTATCTATATTACAGTTTGATAAATGAAAAAAAGGGGCAATTCGATATTCAATATCCTTGAAATGTGCCTTCTCATTCTAGAGCGTTTTTTTATTCCACATAATGATTAACAGTGAAGTTGCCTGGGGCTCCTGTAAAACGGAAACTATGTGCACAAATTGAACTTCTTTTTTTTACGATCTAGATCTCCATATTGTACTCGTATATTGACCAAACTGCTATAGATAAAATCGGGGCTCCACTACCCGATTTTTTGGCTAATTCTCACGACTGATCATATAGGTCTCTACAGTCTAATCACAGGGGCTAGTATACCTGCTTGTGTAGGGGTATCCCTTTTTTGGGTCGAAATTTGGCAACCCCCTTTAATTTGTGACATAAGCAGGTGTACTAGGCGTGGCAACTGGGGGAGACGGGGGGGACCTGTCCCCCCCACTTTTGACCAACCCTAAAAAAGGTCAAACCAAAAAGGTCAAGTAAAAAGGGGTCAAAAAGGGTCAAAATACCCCTCAGTCCCCCCTACTTTGAAACTGCTTGCCACGCCCCTGTTAAATCAGGTAAAAACAAAAACAATTTTCTAGCAGTTATTATGCAGAAATCGGCCGATTATAGCCCTGTGTATGGGGGGGGGGATAAGATAAATAGAATTCAAACCTGTTTGATATGAGATCGGAAGCACGGATCGGCCTGAGATGCAAAATCGGGGCTTAAATCGGACCTAAAACACGTTATATCGCCTTGGCAATTCTATTTATCATCTAAACATGGAGTATTTATAACAAAAAAACATGTTTACAAACACAAACTCATGTCAGGTTCTACAATACCTCCCTGTATAAAGTATATGACCCTACAATTTCATGGTTCGAGTCAGATTTGTGAGAATAGCGCCGATTTGAGTAAAGAATCGGGTAGTGCAGCCTCACCTTAGACGAAAATAACTTACAATAAAAAACTTTCAAAATATTCTTTGCTTCATCACTCAGACCAATAAGAAAAGGGCCTATACACAGTTTATCTAATCTTTCTGATAGACCCTCAAACCCTTAGCAATAAGCAGTAGGGCCTCGGGGTCTAAATGTTTCAGACTATGGAGCAAGGCATGGTAACAAAAATAACAAGGGGATGGGGGGGAGGGTCGCGGGATTTCTTCTCCTAATCTAGAAGCCAAATGGTCCATTCCAATGCTTTTTAGACCTATCTAAAACCATATCCGGTGTAGCCCTATGTGGAAAGGGAGAGGTAGGCCTACTACGGGGGGGGGGGATGGACAACCCCCTCCCCGGGATTGGCTCTGGGGTCCCGAATCTGGGGCTAGCCCTATCCACTCTCACGGGAGCACAGCATTATCTTACGTTTATTGCTTATCTTGACACTATCTTAACCAGATTGATATAAACTTGCCCTATAAAGGGGCTGATGCAATAAATGATTTCATACAATTGATTTGACACTATGAACACGAATGCGTAGGCTAGGAACAATTTTGAAAGTAGGCTATGATTTCAGCACATGAATATGGCAACTTCTCATGTGTTATCAACCACTTGACATGTTTGTGATGTCAGATGTGTGATACCTCTTCACATGACGACAGGAAGTGGGATTAGAAATATGATAAGGTATTGGAATGGGACCGAGGATTGGGAAGTAGTATTGTTTATATTTCCTGACATTCAGCAGATAACACACTTTCCTAACAATAAAGGTCAGTCAGTACCCAGTACTAAAAACATCTTGTCATGCAAGTGTGGATCTTCTATCGTTAAAGCTTTTTTCTTAATCTTGCGAGTTGCATATGTTTAGCCACAGCCATAGCTATGAAACGTGATGCCTGTTTGTATTTCACAGTGTTGACAGCAGTAGGACACGATATCACATTCAACCTGTGGATCTATAACTTTAGGTGGAAACTGTTACTAAATTACGTAGGCTGATTTGACAGCATTTGCCAGTACACAGTAAATGAGTAAACTATGTCTCCCTCCTGGCACTGTTAAAAAAGAGAGGCTAAATACCATGAGAGGCAGGTTTGGGTGAATGTTATAGGCAGTACATAGTGTGGGTGTATAATGATATTACCTGGCTTCAGTTATGGTTTACTAGTATGTCCTTTTCACTTTAGGGAACGTTCACAAATGACGTCACCTGCAAGGTGGTGGGTGGGTCTTTGGGTCTAGTGACTAAATGTGACGTGGGTGGGAGGTGTCAAGGTCCGTGCGACATCACCTTTTTAAGTCCAGACATAATTATGAATAAAAACAACAGTATAGTGGTGTCAGGGTCAGGGGCCCTCCTGACAATCGGCCCTAGGACAACAGGCCCTCAGCATTATAGCCACATGACAATTGGCTGTTAGTGTTCGGACGTTAGTGTTTGGATGTTAGTGTTCGGACGTTAGTGTTCGGACGTTAGTGTTCGGACGTTAGTGTTCGGACGTTAGTGTTCGGACGTTAGTGTTCGGACGTTAGTGTTCGGACGTTAGTGTTCGGACGTTAGTGTTCGGACGTTAGTGTTCGGACGTTAGTGTTCGGACGTTAGTGTTCGGACGTTAGTGTTCGGACGTTAGTGTTCGGACGTTAGTGTTCGGATGCTAGTGTTCGGACGTTAGTGTTCCGACGTTAGTGTTCCGACGTTAGTGTTCCGACGTTAGTGTTCCGACGTTAGTGTTCCGACGTTAGTGTTCCGACGTTAGTGTTCCGACGTTAGTGTTCCGACGTTAGTGTTCCGACGTTAGTGTTCCGACGTTAGTGTTCCGACGTTAATATCACATGTGCTCGGACGTTAGTATCACATGTGCTCGGATGTTAGGGGCATTGCCTATTGTCGGGAGGGCTTACAGTCATGTGTACCGGTAGATTCATACTGTACTGTCATATATAAGTGCCCTGGAGGCATGATTACCCTAGGCTCTTTGGCAAAACCAGTGCTTATTCAAAACTTGATGCTTATATTTCCCAGCCTGTTATATCTGTCAGGCCTGGATGACTAGTATTAATTATGATCTGTGTGAAGACTATGCATTTAGAGAGTTCACTAGTGGGGGGAGGGGAGGGGAGGTCTTCCAAATGTGTGACGTCTTTCTTAGGGGGGTTATTGCTGGTAGGTGATATAAGATGACAAGGGGGTGGGGGGGGGGGGAGTCCTGAAAATGGCCCAGAAAAAGGTGACCTCATTTGTGAATGTTTCCTTATTTAGTTACTCCAAGTTAGCCATATATTTAGTATTCAGACTGAATTTGTGCACATACCTTGCCAAACATCTCAAATGGGATCCATGTTGTATATTTTAGCCACCAGTCCCTAGGTGTCCTTACAGAGCTCATACCATACATAGTTTCAGTAGAACCCTCCAGAGGGCCTTTTCCTATCTACTTGGCTCAAGATTTAAATCCCCCTCTTTTAATAAAATAATTTTGGCTTCTAAGTTGCAATATTGAATATTTAACATCCCCCTCCTCCCATCAATCCCCAATCCCCAACCAACTTACCTGTAGGCAGCAGACGCATAGGGGCTGAGGCAAGGCAACAAACAGCTGAAGTCACTAGGACTACATTGGCCACAGTAATTGGTCTGCTTCCATCCAGCTGCTATCTCAGTCAATAGATCATTCATGATATCTTTGCAGGTCCTTATTGCAGGGTCAACATTGATACTATGTGTGTACATAATTCCAGGTGCAGGCAGTCATTTTCTCAGAAATAACCTTCCTATTGGCCCGGGTAGCCTATAGAAGTGGACCCTTTCAATTTGATGAGAATAAACCCATTCAGTTCAGACATATATATATACCATGGATATGTCGGGAATTGGAAAAGCATGGTTGAGCCAGCAACTATATCTTCATTTGTAAATCCTAATCCTAATTATGCGGTTTTCTTTAGAGGAGGAAAGATTATTTGTCTCATCTACAGAGTTTAATGTAGGATTCCTGAAGCTGCAGTCATGGGTGGATGATGCCTAAAAAAGTAATGTTTGAAGAGTTTCGTTACAAAACGCAACAGATCCATTCCAGAATTGAAGCATGCAGTGATTTCTCTAAGGCAATTATAGTGCCGCGAACATAATGTGTACACCGGAGAGGACCTAAAGACATGAAAAATAGAATTTTCAGGAAAAAAATGTTTCAAAATTTCATTTATCTATTGCTGCCCTACACCTTTGTCAAAACTTGGAGTCTATTTTCAAATTGGCACTCATTGAGTTTTGGAGCCAAATTCTTCGATTAAACCTGTGCACACATTTCCACATCCACAACCAACCCATTCTTACATCCACTGCGAGTCCACTATCAGCCTATATTTGAAAATATAAAATAAGTGTGAGGACAAAAGTTTATGATCAATACATAAATGGTCTGATTAATTAAGACCTGGCTGATTCTTTGTTCGAGCCGGCTAATAATTATGCCACTGCTATCTACTTTTCACAAACTGTCTATCTGCCTGTACACCGCCCTGTCATGGACTGAACAATCACATAAACCCAGAGGGTAATCGCAGGGACACTTCTAAAGACACAGTCGATTTTAGTTTGCATTAGGTTGTTATATCCTGGAAGGACAGAAATAGTCCCTCTGTGTCATGCATGGGCGGAGCTATACTAGGAGTGGCTGTAAAGGTGCAGATCTCGGTACCCCTCCAGCGCCAGTCAGAGTGGAGCCGGGACACATACTCAGCCCTATTAATAGGGACGCTGGGGCTTTAAGCTGGGGGTGGACGTCACATGTTTCTGTTTACAGAAACAGGGGAGCCAACTCAAAGTTCCCCCTGTTCTTTGAGCATCCCATTCTATTAAAAATACATGCATTTGGATGCATTAAAATGCCACAATCTCATGATAATGGATAATAAATACTATTACTGGGATCCAGAATACACAATTATGCATTTAACTCGACATGGAGCCACTTCTAGCTTTGTGTCAACATTGCTGCACGTCCTTAAAACACGTGGCCTGCATACTATAACACTGTGGGGAGCAACGAAGGACAGACGTGCATGCAGTATGATGCACAGGTGGCCAGTGTAGGATACACAGTGGCCCACGCTGTACTGTCTGACCAACAGAACCAATACTGTGTTTCGAGCTGCGTGTGAGGACCACTGACGCCAGGGGACTGCGGAGAGGCAGGGAGGCTATAATAAGAACCTGCTATCAGTGACACAGTCATTCACTTACTATGTGTACAACACGCCCGATAGCTACCTCCATATTAGCCTATAATGTTGGTTTACTTGCGCACAGCAAGATGTGCCAGATGTGCAGTGTGCTGTGTATTGTTGCTGAACATTACAGCTGCAATAGAGGCTATGGCAACCTGCGATCGTGTTTATATTGAGGGTCGTTATTGCTGCAACATCAAGTGTGAGCCAGGTAAGATATTGTATTATTCAAAAAAGGCAGAAAGTTATGCTGTCTTTATACCTCGAGCACAGGCCGAATGAGAGCCTTGTGGTAGAGATGGTGTGCAGGAGGTTGGTAGTATTAGGGTAAGGCCTGATACTCGTATGGTACGGTCATCTAGGCATGTAGGCTCAGACCAGGTATACACCAAAGCAGGGGGGGGGGACAAAGGTCTGGCCATGACGGAGGGGGGGAGTTAGGAATGGTGCAGAAACATATATTTTGATTATGGGCTCCAGGGACAAAATATAGGGGGTACCGAAAAGTTGCAATGGCAGCGCAGCAAATTCGCAAGCGAAGCGCAGCAACCAGCCATCTCAACAACATGAATTGATAAATTGTGGCTTGACAACCAAGGTAGATGCTGGGACACCTTTTCTGTGTCCTTTGTAATTGTAAACTGGCTTTGGGGTGGCTTGTGCTGATAACACATCTGGGCCTTTGGGCTAAGGTAAATGTGTGTTTATGGAACTGCAAAATGCCTGCAAAATGTCTTTCACAGACCAAGCATTACCAACTTCCTTACGTGCCTATGGATATGTCAGATATTGACATAAAATAGACATCAATGAAATGTCTCTCAGAGGTATCCTTATAATGCTAGCTGGTTTACAATCACTACTGTGGGCTGGTATAGTCGAAACTAGTATAAATGTCACCCCTACAACATGCTTCCTTAATGTCCTGTAGATATCTATATTTCACGTCTTTCTGATATGTCCAGATTTGTATGTTTAAGACATCTTTTACTGCTGATTATATATACTATTGTTATATAACAAAAGTATCACTGATTAGTATGTCTTTTTAATGTAAATATTTTGATGTAAACTACACACATTTGTTCTTACATAAGAAAACTCAATGGCAAAAAACACATAAAAACATTTGCATATAAGACATCTTGGTAACCAAAACCGGTGTAAAAAAATTATATACATGTGAGTTTCACGTATGATATGACTGTGACATGTTTGTGACATGTCTGTCATGTGTCCGTCATTTTGTCTATAAATTTTATCCTTTTAAATCATCTTTTTTTAAAGTTTGTCCATGATGTGTGCATGATGTGTCCGTTATGTGGCCATCATATGTCTATAGATGTTGCCCTTTTAAATCATCTTTTTTTTCTAAGTATGTCCGTGATGTATCTGTGATGTGGTCCGTCATGTCCGTGATATGTCATTTATGTCCATGATATGTCCATCATGTCCGTGATATGTCCGTCATGTCCCTACTAGAATTTTAAAGATAATAAAACAAGTGACATATATAGAAAGCTTTTCCTCTCGGGTTTCAGCATCCCAAAAATGGCACAGATATCTTTACATTAGGTTCCCCTTTTACCTAAAACTGTACACGGTGTATGCCCAGATAAAGATATATGTCCTATCAGTCTTAAAGGAGAAATAATTTATCTTTCCAAAAAGGTGGGCCACATGCTGATCAACCTAGTACAATAGGGAAAATAAGGGAAAAGAAGATAGGGAAAGAAGATGACATGACTGTGACATGCAGATATGACAATTACAAATAGACAATACAAATAATGGCGCGAATAACACATATAACGGGATACTGGAGCTATATAATGTAAATATGACGTACTGTTGATGTAACATGATGTATAGTGATGAGGAAAAGAATTGTGTGACATGTCACGGACATGTCACGGACGCATCAGGCGACATCATGGACATATCACGGACATATTACAGACACATCACAGACACTATGACTGAGAGCTATTGAGGCAGGAGGCACCTCCAGAGAAGGCAGAAGGGGGCCTTCCGTCTGGGGACTACTTGGAGGTAAACGTCAATGGGGCTTGGGGACCTGGGGCCATAGGTCTATCTCCCTAGGGGCCACCTGCCCTAGAGCTGGAAGGGCTCTTTTTAGTGGAAGGGAATTCCACTGGTTCTATTATCTCTAGAAAATCTCCCCCCCCCCCCCAAAATCCACCAATCCCCCCCCCCTGTTGTTAAAAAATCACCACTCCCTAAGCAAAAAGACTGTTCTATGATGCAATATTTCACTTGTAGTTGTTTAACATTCCTTATGGCTTGATAATTACATTTTAGAGCTACTATACATATGTGGTTGTCCTATATGAGTAGACCTCTACTGAAAACTTCTTTTCTTCTTCCGTTATTGAGGGAGGGAGCGCTCTAGATAGTTCTTCATTCGTTTCCTGGGCGGTAAAAGTTGTCCAACTTGCATAGGTTTGTTACCCTATATCAAAACCGGCATTAGTTTGCGGCTGGTGCCCACTTATCAAATCAGACTTGAAAAACCAAAAGAAGCTAGATAAAGTATGTACGTTTTTCGAAGTTAACTTGATTGCTTTCTTTAAATTTAGAGGATCTGACATCTGAAAGTTAATCTCACTCTCAACGTAATTGTCACAATCCAATTGCATTTAACATAAAACATGATAAATGAAAGGCCTTGGGTCACAGCATATCCCAAGGGGTAGAGGGGGGAAATAGTGCAGGGGTTGGATTCCCTGTACCCTGGTGGAAAGCCTGAAGGGGTGAAACACCCGGGTAATCCTCCCCCTCTGTACCATACCGATCCAGTAACGTAGGGAGCGCAGAACAGTCAGACAAGGGTCGATAGCGTAATGGTTAGCACGCTTGTCACCGGTGCAAGAAGTCTGCGGTTTGATTCCCAATGACTAAGTTTTCCGCGACCTCTACAATAGCATGTCAAATCCTACTTTGGGCTATCAAATGAATGTATATTAAGAAATATCCCCTATTTGAATGGCGCGTTTTTGCTGATATAATACTTGTTTTCACCGATTTTTCTACATCTAAATCCCAGCGGGCAGAGGTGAAAACAAAATTCAGCAGTGGATCCGTAATCCAAGTCAACAGAGTATAACGGCCTAAACACCTGAGAAATTTGCTTGAGATATCATTGGTCAATTTCTCAAAAACTGAAACATGTTGAAAAAATTGAGCTTTCCCCATAGCAAATAGCGGACGTTATTTGCATAAGCTCCTACTGCAAATATTGCTGCCGGCCTTTCACAGCATACTAGAAAATGTTATAGCATGGACCATCTGTTCCCTCCTTATATGCAATGTGTGCTTTCTACCCCAAACAAAATATGATGCAGGTTCTTCTTTTACATACCCCACAGCATGTGTATAGATCAGCTTAAAAAACATTCATCATCATCTTTCAGTCTCCTGTCGCTAGCGCTCAAGATTGTCATTTGTAAATTTTAGAAAATGCCGATGTCCCTTGCTGCTTTTAAGAAATAGGTCTTGTCCCTTGTCACAAGGGCTAAGAAGCCTCCAGTCATTTTTGTCGATATTACCCTTCTCACCAGCGTGGCTAACCTTGGAGGGTCTTTCATAAATATGGAAAGGTTCATTAAGGTCAAATTGGCATACAAAAAGCCTACAAAATGATCATCATTGCCATTTCCGTCAAAGTTGTTTTTTTTGTCAATAGCAGCGATGGAGATTCCATCCTTGGCGATCCTGTGCTATGGCCACACATGGCGAGATTCCATTTCATAAGGCAAAGATTGTAAGAGTGGCGATGAGTCACCATGATTTTCTGGGTACCGATTCCCACATTGGGAAAATATACTGCCCAGATGGTCATCTGATACATGTATTGGGTCTCACACATGGGTACCAAAGGTGGCATTTTTGTGTCTCTTATGTGGGGGACATTGATCTTCTGGAAGAACGTCCCGCTTTTCTGTCAAGATATATCAAGAGGTAAGTTCTAACAAGATTTGCACTAACTGCTTCAGATTTTCTAAGGCCACTCTTAACAACTGGTCTCCCATTACAGCGCGCATCTCCTTTTTTGGGGGGGCTAATTATGATAAAGTGATAAAATTGGACAGATGTCGGCATAGCTGGTATAAAATGTAAGTTTATACAGCCAGTAATGCAGTAGGATGAAAATGTACCCCACTTTTAAAGATCATTAAATTATTTACTATTTAAACGTGAATTTTGGTTGAATTAAAATCGAAATAAGTTGAATGATGATAACATTCCTACCTCGAGGGATGGCTCACTCTGATCGTCTCCACAAGTGTACCATTTGAATGATCCTCTTTATAAATATATGGAAACAAAACACCCAACGTATACCGATCGAGTCACACATATATATGCGATCTTCACAATACTGCAAAATCATAAAAAGGAGTGTATTTCACATTATATTTAGTCCAGAAGCAATAGTCTGTGACTAATTGGAAAGATACACTACCCATTAAAATATCTAATGAGCAAAATAAACAGATCGCAGGCCACTATAAAGTTTTCTCTGTGTCTCTGTCTGTCGATCTGCCTATCTGTCTGTCTCTCTGCCTGTCTCTCCTCCGTCTGTCTGTCTGTCTGTTGATCGGTCAGTCTCTGTCTCTGTCTCTGTCTCTGTCTCTGTCTCTCTCTCTCAGCCCCATTTAATGTTTTTGTATTTTTCATGGTTCGGTACCTGTTGAGACGTGTTTCAGGGGATTGCTGCGTTAGCACCGGACTCGGATAACAAGTTTCTTGGCTCACTCATGCATCTTGGGGATGTGGGCTCCTTTTCAAAAATGTCCATCACAGGCATCAATTGAAGAATCCATATATTTATGGTAGGTGACATCTTTGCAATTTATTAAGGAGAAATGTGTGTTTCAGGTTACCCGACCCTACCTAGCAAAGCAGGGCTGACCCTAGACATTTTTAACCAATTCTGAAAAAGTATTTATATTTATATTTTAGGGCTCTTTAGAGTTGATTCGGTAGCCTCAAGTTTAGGCCCTCATCTGTGGCGCTGAAGTATACAAGTCAATTCTTGAGTACTTATCAGATCAAAATAGAAAAACAAGGTTTAAAAAAATCCAACCTACCTACCCTAGATTTTAAGATCATGTAACCTGAAACATCGTGGGTTTTTTTGACGCAGCTTTATATGATATGTGGCTCTTGCAGATCTGCTTGATAGTCGCTATTTTGCAGTCTCGTTTAGTCTCGTCTATACGAAGTCGTTTGCGGACGACACGCTGGCAGGTACTGTATTCGACGTAATAAGCGCCCTCCCCCTAATTAGCGCCCCCCCCCTTTTTGGTGCATTTTTAGACTACAACAAAGGCTCAAAATGCAAGATTTCAGAAACAATTAAACTCTTAAGTACTAAAACGCCATAAAAATAATTTTATAAACGCCCAGGGCGCTTATTACCTCAAATACGGTAATCATAATATGGCCCCACAAGCTCCAGTTTGTAACATAACCAAACAATATGGTGCCCCTGGTGAACAGGATCGTTACGATATGAGCGGAAAAGGAAAAGAGGGTGATTGGAACATCACGAGACAGAGTGATGGAAATTGGAGCAGTGATGAGGGAGGAAATCCTTCCCAATCAGCAGGAGAAGGTGGTGGGAGTAATGACCCGCCCAACAGAGAAGGAGAATGGTTCAAATACCGGAACTAACCCAAGAAAGTTATCTAGGAGAGCATCGATGACACCAGGAATGACTGCAATGTATGATCCTGACCTTTGTACACAAAGAATAGGTATTGATTGCTAAAGCCAATTGCAAACTATGGACAACGCTTCAGATATAATGGAATGGAGTAAGAGGCAGTCGGAGCGCTTGGTATGGAGTGAAAACTCAGCAAGAAAATACGGTTCTAACACAAAGAAAATCTACTGGAGTGGATTGGAATGGAAGTTATCAAGATTTTTGTGATGACAACCAGTACCACAGATAGGATAAAGAAGCTTCTTTAGGCTCCTTAATTAAGTGGTTGAGTGAGGAGCCAGGAAGGATAGCAGTAGATCACTGGCAACAGACTTAGGAGAAAATGGCATCTATGATCAGCTAGTATCATCCGGAACCGTTTTGGAGCTTTGGCTGCGTATGATCCGTGGGATGAGTTCAGGATAAAAACACAAAAGCCATAGGAGACTGTGAGACATTTGGGTTAGAGTTACAGAGACTGTTACAAAGGGCTAGACCTTTAAATGTTAACGGGATGATGAATATTTCTCAGATGAATTATCCACTCATTACATCCGAGGGCTGAGGGACCCCGCAAATGTAAAACTAGTGCAGAAAGAAAGGGGGAGCTTAACCGTAGATTTCTTTATCGCCATTGATCAGTTCAAAAAGTAAAAAAGATTGCTAGCTTGATTCATGCCAGCAGTGTTGGGGCACTACTTTCAACCGCGGAGGAGGAAGCTAGTTCTGAAAGCTCTGATTAGGAAAGATTGCCAACGGAAGGAGATACAAAGGGGTTCTTCCCTTACAAAGGAGAAAGAAAATGTGGCCACGGAAGGTAATGATTCTGTGATGTTTTTGTGAATGGCAGGTTGGGATATTTTTTTATTGATACTGGAGCTAGGCACTCAGCAATATCGAAGAAATTTCTCAACCTAGTATCGGGCATGGATGAGGACTACACCACGATAGCAAAGGCATTTTTAGCCAACAGGAGCAAAATACATACATTTGGTAGGACATACATGGTCATCCTAGTAGGTCGAACCAAATGTGAACTTATTGATTGAAAAAGATTTGGAGTCTGCGGACACACTGATAAGTACTGCAGCTTGGGGAGTGGTTCCTATGACGAACACTAGTTTTGAAAATGATTTATCTAAGAAATGGCACTGAAATAGGGAAGGTGATAATCGGGAGGTGGTCACCAGTAGCATTCTAGAGGTGCCTGTTTCAAACTCGGTGGGATCAGAACTATAGGAGGGGTAAAATATTTCTTGAACAAAGCAGCCGTAAAGACTGTAGAACAAATGAAGCTTTAAGGAAATCACTGATGGAATATAGTAAGGCTTTTGCTCGACCTGGTGAGCCATTGGAGAGAACAGATAAAGTCTTGCATTCTATCAATACTCCAGTGAAGATACCTTCCAGATGGCTACCATTGGCAAAGAAAGTGATTGCGGAAGCTGAAATCATGAAAATGCCAGAGAAAGGAGTAAAAGTACTTAATACCAGTCCATGAGTAGTCCTGTGTGTATGGTAACAAAGAAAGATGGTAGCATCCGGTTTTGTATAGACTACTGAAAGTTGAAAAACCCTCGGATAGATGAAACTAGGAATGGGACGAGGAGTCAATTATAGAGTTTCAGGAGAAAGATTGAAACTGCATCAGACTGAAAGATTTATTGCTTACTAGGAGTGTGCTTGGATAAACGGGAAGGGCAAAGACTAAGGTCAATAGACAGAGCTAGAAGTGGTAAAGGGAACTATATATATATAGATGGAAAGTGAACACAGAATTCGACAAATCTTCATTCGCCATGGCCATGCGGAGAGATATGATGTTTTTTCTGCCATGAACATGGAACCAGTGGACATTTTGGGAAGAAAAGGTCATTGGAGAGGTTGGCTCGTATAAATGTATTATTGGCCAGGTCTGTGGAGAGAAATGTGTCATCAGTTGGCAATTTGTAATACACAAACCAACCCCTATAGGCCACAGAGTGATGGTCAGATCGAACTCTGATCCAGGTACTAAAGATTCAGGTGAATTAGAGAATGGATGACTGGGTTAAGTCATGTGATTTTGTGTGCAATGCTTATAATAGTACTATGCATGAAAGCACTAACTGCTAGCCAAATTTACTGATGTATGGGGAAGATGTAATGCCTTTGGACTTAGTGTTCGGGGTCGGCAGAATGAATCATGACCTGTCTGATAATGTTTATGAAAGCGTTAAAAGAACACTTTAGAAATGCATATGTGTTAGTTTGTACAGAATTGAAGAAAAACACAAACTGGGAAAATATGGGTTACAATACAACCTGAAGTTATCAGCTTAGAGATCTAGTGGCTAGATATCACGAACCTTTGGTTAGCATCAAGTTAAGTGACAACTGGAATGGACCGGGGGGATTATGCAACGGACTAGTGATGACACTGGACTGATGAGGGATACACACGGTAGGAATAAAAAAAAATCTAATGTGGCTCGACTGAAACCCTAGAAGGAAAGAGAGTGCTTCACGGAAATGTTTGAAATGGGGTAGGAGAAAAGACAACAGATAAAACGGAAACTTAGTAATATGTCTGTGAAAATGGGTTGGGGTTGATCTAGGAAGGTGGAGTCGGCAAAAGTGCACAAGAAAGCGGGTTTGAAAACATCTGAATCAGCTAAATCAAAAAGGTGTTGACAAGAAGGGTCGTAAACTTCCCCGCAAGGCTAAGGCTAAGAGGGATTTTGAAGAATGCGGCCCCCATTTTTAGGTGTGACTAAGATGCAGTAGTGGTTCGTCATAGGCCTACACTTAGGCTGAGTGGCGCCATCACCTAACCTGAAAAACAATGAATTTAAACAAGCTACACATTGTATAGAGTGTCCGGTGCGACGTGTTACTTCAAATCACAGTGAAGGTACTCACCTACAAATGTTCCTGACACTGCATAATAATATAGGCCGCCCAGGAGCATGCCTGGTAGCCTTGTACGATTGCCAAATCGAAAAAAAATATATTTGGGGACCATATATTTATTAAATTACATAGAAAGCCTCAAACTTCACAGTTTGTTAAATATATGGGTCTTCCTGTTTCTACCTTTTATTTGCCTTTTATTAGCTTCCCGGAAACCCCTGGAGCTTCAGTACACGCATGTAGATGTAGCTTCAGAACGGCTTGGAGGACAGCGAGATTTACAGACAGGCCTCTTGAGAGTCCCAGGACTTTCCAGAGAGTCCTCCTGGGACTCCCTAGTCCCTCTAGCATCGCCACAATCCGCACCCAATGACGGCCAAAGTGACACTGATCCGCTTTACACAAATCCCACATCCTTCTTTAAGCAGCTCTAATATCCTTTAAGCGAACCCCAAGTCCTTCTTTAGTCAGCCTTATGCAACTTTAAGCAAACCCCAAGTCCTTCTTTGATAGCTTTAAGGATGCTTTTACTCAGACGTTTTGGACTTTCAAAAAGTAGGCCATTAAGCATCATTAAAGGTTGATTAAACTCCGACTTTTGGTTCTTTAATTTTTGTTGTCAAGTCTGCTTAAAACTGATTTAAGTTGCTTAATGTCCTATTTAAATCAACTTTGGGCAATCCATAAAGCTGGTTAAAGAGGATGTTCTATACAGTGCGAGGGTGGTGGACGGGTAATCCGGTGGATTAGTAGATCTATGCTCTCCATATGTTCCATCAAAACTCCCATCGAGTTTATAGGGATGGAGTCTTAATTAAGATTATAAAAGCCCGTAACAGAAGGTGCGTGAACTTCTTTGTTTCATTTTTAGTGTTACAGGTTATAGCAAAGGGCGAAGGGTTGCAAAGCAAGAAAGGGTACAAAAAGTGGAACCGACGATAACAGTAGTGGTTTTTAGACCATGGTTAGTAATAAAGAGAAGAAACAAAAGAAGGCAAAAAAATGGAAAGAAGGACATAAAGATGAACGTCAAGACAGTGGAGAAAGTGACTAAAACTGTAAACAAGGACAAGGCTGAACATAGTACATCTACTGGGATGGATAAGCTTGCTGCTATCCAGGCAGGAGGGATAAAAAAGAAAGTTTGTAATTTTGGAATTTCAGATATTTATTCCCGCATGTTTCGAAGAGTGTGCAAAGAGTGCCAAGAAATATGGTTGTCCTAAAGCAAGGAACATGGAGGGAGAACCAGATGATGAGGACTAGTTGCCGGATACTGAATCGGACCCTTTGACATCTTTGAGTTTGAGTGGATACTCCACACCAAAGTGGTTAGGGCCAGTGAAGGATAAGGACAGTCGGGTATTTCTGGATGAATGGGGTGGGACTCCAGAATGGGGGGGGGGGGTTTAAAGTTGCTAGAAGAGAAAACACCTGAGTAATCCATATTAGTGAATGCGTATGGAATGATGTTGAAGGAATAGTATTTAAATGACTTATTAGGATGATGAAAGTGAGACGTGATACAGGAGCAGAATGTGAGGAGAAAAGCGCCCAACCCACCTACACTGTAAAAAGTTGTTGTTCCTGAACAGCAAAATGTGCTGTAGCTATACAGTACTTTTGCTATAAAAGATAATACAGTAAATCTTGCTGTACATGTACATTTCTGTTGCTGCAGATGCAGCTTACAGTAGTGAGTTGTAGACCTACAGCACTTTTTCGCTGTACTAGGTACATGGAGGGTCCTGGGATCGATCTTTGGTCTAGCCATCTCTCAATGTGTTACATACTAAATGGTTACAAGATAATTTAATGTTTGCATGTTGCTAAAGGTGCCAAATATGAGAGCCATGCCACAGGCCTTACTCCAGCTGCCTTGATGGCTCAGTCAGTTACAGCATCGGACAGTGATAGGAAGGTCCCGAGTTTAATCCCCGGTCACGCTAGTCATAAAACTACTGTTTCTTCATGTTTTGAATTTTTTCCTAAAGTGATATGCAAATCCACACAAAATACTTTCTAGAAAGAGAAACATTAAATGTTTTGTACGCAGGACAAAAGAGACCTTTAGCAAACTCTACATAACATATGGTTCTACCACTACGAGGTCAACTGTGCAATTGATTTGCGAGAGGTCCTAAATATCATTTCCTTTTGCTCATCCATCTGATCATCTATATGAGAGCTATTCTTCAGGCCTTACTCCAGCTGTCTTGATAGCTCAATCAGACACAGCGTCAGACAGTGATAGCAACGTCCCGAGTTTAATCCCTGGTCAGGCTTGTCATGAAACTATAGGTCCTTTATGTTTTGATCTATTTTTCTAAAAGTGATTCATGGTGACTAAAAATATCACCAGCCTTGAGAAGCGAACCCTAGACCTTCAGATTTGGTTTTACAATTAATTCTGCTGTGCAGTAACAGTAGATTTTGCTGTTACTGCACAGTATATGTGCTGTAAATATACATGAGCTGACTTGCTGTAGGTCTGCAGCACAATCTACTGGAACCAAAGTTGCCCCCATGTGCTGTACAGAAATACTACTTGTAGTGTATAGGCGTACAGTGTATAGGCGTACCTGATTTGTCAAACAGAGGATAACAACCTGCCTATGGGCGTGCCTGATCAGTCCAAGAATCAGGACTTATGAGGTAAAGCTAAATGTGAAAAGGAGAGCACCCACCACCGGCCAGTAGGCGTGCTTGATTTGATAATATATGACCGTTTTTCACGAAACTGCTTTTTTTCATGCATCAAGGGGTCAAAATATAATGTAGGAGAATGCTTAAAATCTTTTGTGGCTATGTTCCTTAGGGGTTGGGCAATACATTAGAAATATTGCGGCAGGTTAAATACATATAGCATATGTATGGAAGAGGGGCAAAGTTGTATAGTCATGTAGCATGGCTTCACGCCTAACGCCCTTTTCCCCTCAAGCAGAAGACCCTCTTGTCCTGTATAAGGGCATTTCTTTCATTAATATTATGTTTTTATATTGAAGAAAACATCCTAAACTGGGGTAGAAATCCATTAATAGCTACCTGATAGGTCATTTTAAAGCTTTCTTGGCCCAGGAAACATGATGGTATATCCTGAAAAATCCTGAAATCTCTACAATACTCATTGTCAAAGAAAATAATTCTGTACTAACAGGTTATATATGGTTTATTTGTCCATAATGCATTAGAAAACATCCATATCTACAACCTGGTATACAGTTGTATGGGTCAAGGGTGATTATATTATGTTTCAAAGCTTTCTGAAAAGGGCGTTAGGCGTGAAGCCAATATACATGTAAACATGTCCAATAGCTTCAATATAAGATGAACCTGAGTTCATTATACCATGTTGGATTAATCTTTTGGGTTTTTTTTGGTAATGATACATAGGTCTACACCTTCCCTGCCTTATTCTAGTCGTTATCAGGATGGGTAAGGTAAAAACTTTTGTAAATTTTGTGTTTTCTCAAGGAATTGTTTGACTTTTTTACCGAAAAATGATATTAAAACATGAATAAAACAAATCATTTATTATAGTTAACCTTAGATATCATATAGGAAGAAGGGTGGTACATGGTAGTCCCCTCACAAATCGATTCAGGTTGGTTGGATACACTTTTGTACTGGACAGAGAGCTATTGGTGAGGGCGTTAGGCGTGAAGCCACTATGCTGTCTGAGAGGGTTAACAAAGATAAGCCCCCCTAATACATATTCTATCCAATCTCACGGGTTCTTAACTGGTACATACATGTTCTAGCACACCTCCACTACCTTATATAAGTTCTTGTAGCTTGGGTAAGGTTAAAATTATTGGATATCTTTGGTTTCCTGAAAGAATTGTTGACTTCTCGACCAAAAAATGTTCTTAAAACATGATTAAAAGATATTATTTATAATACTAAACCTTAGATATCCTATCAGAAGAAGGGTGGTACACGGGAGCACCCTCACACATCGACTCAGGTTGGGGTTGGATATCCTTTTGTCTTGGATAGAGAGCTATTGGTGAGGGCGTTAGGCGTGAAGCCAGGGCGTTAGGCGTGAAGCCAGAACATTATGAGCACACAGCTATTGCTATGCATATATGGTAGGATAATGCAAGTAAAGCATAAAGTTACCTATTTATATAAGTATATTTATAGCATAGTAAACTTGATTAGATATAATATCTCTGGATGCTACCACATCATTAGAGTGTATGTAGGGCGTTAGGCGTGAAGCCTGTAAAAGTTCCCCAAGCTGCTCCATATCCTCTGTAGGCTTCTGTAAATAACTCTCACTCTTTATTTTTATTTTATTATGTAGGTATATGTTAGGCCTTACCATGGTACATTCAGATACTCTGTCTGATATTTTAATATTAGATGTGGAGGGCATCCATTAGGGCGTTAGGCGTGAAGCCAATAAAGTTCCCCAATGCATATTGGCCTACAGGACCTATACCATCCTGCCTATATGTCAATATCTGGTACTAAAATATTCCTTAGTTCATTTGGGAATTGGAACAATAAAGAAATAAGGATATAGTTCTCTATTTAATTAATTATAGTGGTTGCAAATTGGGTCCTCATGATTTTTGGGTGGAAAAGGGCTGTTTTTCGGTACTTTTTGACCACCAGATCTCTTATTTTCATTCACAGGTAGGCAAAACCAGGGTACCCTCTAAAGTCCTGGTCTATCCTGACCAGAATACATCAAAAGGATCGATGTATCTATCATATTTGAAAAAATATAGGCAGGAGAAAAAAGAGAGTGAAAAAAAGCAGTTTCGTGAAAATCAGCCATATAAGGAATTTGTGGTGACTAGATTTAAAGCTGCTGTACTACCTCAGATATATAGATAGTTCACTTTCTGCATTTCTATAAAGGGTCTCCTTAGTGTAGTGTACTGCTAAGATCCCAATCTGATTTGTGACCTTTAACTGTGCTATATTGAAAGATAATGATCAGAAAAAATAGAATTCTTCCATCATTCTATGGAGCACTTTATTACATCAACAAAGTATAGTGCCATCTGCAGTATACACCAGGTACTAGTAGACTTGTAGTGTTTGTGAGTTGAGCAATAGAAAACTTCCAGGCTCCTCTCCACTTGGTACTGCCACTTGATAGTTCATGTCAACACTAAACAGGCGAACCCCACCAGAAGATACATATAGTTGGAATTGGAGTCATGTATTGCACATATTAAAAATCTCTTGCCCAAATTGATGGCAGATTATAAGAGGGAAAGAGTTACACAATAATATGAGGCACAAATGAGAAATATGTGTTTCACAAGCTGCATTGGTATTGACAATTGTATCCAAGTATACTAGTTTAGCTTATGGTGGATCTTCTGCAACACAAACTTAAAACTAACGTTGGGTAACACTAGCTTGGTCTTAGAAAACATTATAATATCTCATTTATGTACTATTCCCTTGTGAAACACCCTGCATATGCAGGCTCACATGTCCTTTTAGTGTCAGAAAACTGTGTCTTCATGCATCCTGTGGGGTGTTTCACAAAAGATACAGTTAATTTTACATGTGTTCTAAGACCCACTTTCTATCACCTGTTAGTGTTTCACAAGATTGAATTTTATATACTTAGTTACAATTGTAGATACTCAGGTGATGTACCATTATGCTATACATTATGCTTAGAGGTTCCATCGCGGCCAGATCAGTCCTTGATCTGGCCCAGATGGTACGACCCGGTTTTCAGCCAGCCTGGTTACAGGTCTGATCCGGGTGAGGCTCACGCGGTCTGGACTGCTCATCTGGCATGGTGACAGTCGGAACTGCGCAGTTCAATCTGCCCTTCTGGCCAGGATGATCCACCCAGCCCGGATGGCCAGATGTCGCCTGCTATATAAGGCAGGCCTTCACCGGTCACTGACAGTTCCCACTGGGAGCTCCACCTATGAGGGTACACGTGGATACCTCTAGGTAGTAGCTACTGAAGACTCACTGACAGAACCCTGTATTGGACCCTGCTCCCCAGATGTCCCTGCAAACTATGTTAGTGTGGCCATAATCGTTTCCATCGACCTGCAAACACAGTTCCCTAGTAGTCAGATAAATATCCAACTGACAGTTCCCGGACAGTCCCTAGTCCTAGCCTACCCAAGTATTTGGATCACTACAATACTAATGAGGCTTGCGATACACCAACTCAAGACTTACATTTGGTTAAGTAAGTTAATCTTAATAACCATGTAGCACTATTCCTAAATACGCTCCCACATCGGGCCATGATAATCATATAGAATCAACATAAAGTATTGTTTTAATGTGTTTAACCAGCTTATTTTCTTCCTGAATGAACAGATATTTTCAGTGATTCATATATGAATTATGACACATACATATTCTGTGCAAAGTATGGGAATAATCCTTTAAGGAAGATATTAGTGGGTGTAACAGTCGCAAGTAGTAATAGAGGAGTCTCTAGGATGTCCCTTGGTTAAACTTGGTTTTCCAAGCGTACTACTTTGACTATGGAAATGATTCTTATATCATCTTGTAGGGAATGTGTTAAGGTATCAGAATAAGTATAACAATTTTAAAGGATTAAAATATGAGAGGAGTAGCTCGATGAGTAGCTCGATGAGATGTCATTCATATTTTGGCTAAAGCATCAATTGTGTGGAATCGTTCGAGTGGAATGAGGTAGGGGTTTCATATATGGTGCTTGACATGTGCATACATACGTATGTAAAATATAAAGATGCCTGGAAACATATTAGTGGAGTTATTAAACATTCAGTATATTGTACAGTTGTTTATGTATTGGTATCTAACATAACTGTCCCCAGTGGTAGGTGTTGTATGGCTGGTGGTGGGGGAGACAATGAGGCAGCCTGCACAAACACCTGGTTGACCCACATTCCGTCGGGGGTAAGGCATTCATTCAATTTGAATGGTGAATGTAGGTGACTCATATTTGAATGCCGCTGTCTGATTGGTTGAATATAGTCACGTGACAAATAAAATAACTATGTATCTAGTGGTAGGTGTTGTCTAACGGCTGTTGGGTAGACAATGAGACAGTCACCACATGGACCGGGGTGACCTGCATTCAGTTGAGATTTGGTGGGAAAAACACCCATTCAATTTGAATGGAGGATGTAGGTGACTCATATATGAATGCACCACTCTGATTGGTTGGATATAGTCACGTGATAATTCACATATCTAGGTCTTCGGATATGATTGACAGATAGCGATGGGATACAAAGAAGGAGGTATTGTGCAATAGGAGGTGCTGTCCTATGATTGGTCATCCTTCCTGTCCTGGGGGCGTGGTTACACTATTCAGTTTGGACTAAATAACCACCAAGCTATAGCACTCCTCATAAGTAAGACTAACACTGACAGCCTGCACATCACACTGAAACATATTAGTGGAGTTATTAAACATTAAGCATATTGTACAGTTGTTTATGTCTTGGTATCTAACATAACTGTCACCAATGGTAGGTATGGTGTGGCTGGTGGTGGGGGAGACAAAGAGACTGTCTACACAAACACCTGGTTGACCCACATTCCGTTGTCGGCATGGCATTCATTCAATTTGAATGGTGAATGTAGGTGACTCATATTTGAATGCAGCTGTCTGATTGGTTGAATATAGTCACGTGACAGTTCAAATATCCATGTATCTAGTGGTAGGTGTTGTCTGACGGCTGCTGGGTAGACAATGAGGCAGTCTACACATGGACTGGGGTGATATGCATTCAGTTCAGTTTTGGTGGGAAAAACCCCAATACAATTTGAATGGAGGATGTAGGTGACTCATATTTGAATGAAGCTATTTTATTGGCTGATGAAGGAAAATGGGCGAGTCTACATGTTGAGGCGTGTTAGGTATTGGTTGATACCATTATAGTTTATAAGGGATTGGGTTATAAAAGGAAGGAGGACACTGAGCAGGTGTCACATTGTTTATGACTGTTGGAGGTCTCAACTACCATAGAAGGAGTTCACTGATTACAGGTCTATTGGCATTTACAACACTCTAGCATTTGTCTACTCTACTATTTCAATGATGGTAGAGCCTCCTGATGAAACACGGAATGACACTGGAAATAGGGTAAGAACCCTTTTTTATACATAGGGTATATATATGGCTCAAACCTCTGACTGATGTTGTTTTAGCTATTTCTCGCCCTTTTCAGGCTTATAACCCTACAGAATAACCAGTTTTGCACCAATTTTTTCAAAAATTTGGCATATGTGACAAAACATCCTATCAATTCCGGAATTTTCTTTTTTTTGTGTATTGGCCCAATATTTTTAGTTTTCTGGCCCTCCAAAGGCCCAAAAACCCCTAAAAACGTCAAAAAACCCTTAAATAACATGTTTTACATGTCTCCCATGTCTACTGGGACAGCAACAGCCTATCCCTAATATTATTTTCTATTAGCCCTATGGTATAGTCAATTGATTCACGTGGATTTCACTAGATATGTACTGTATTTTTTTCACCAGAGCCTTTTAAGTGTGTATTGTCAGCACAATTTTCAACGGTCCTTTCATCTTGATACCCCTATATAGAAAAAAAAGAAGATACACAGTGTATCAATTGTACCCCAGATGGTGAGGTAACTATTTTGTCTTATGCTGGAGAAAAATAGATTTGTGCAAAATCCAATAATCTAGCCTCCAGGAGCGGTATACATATTTTCTGTCTCGGAATCACCTGGTGATTCCGAGATGGAAATTCCTGAAATGTGATACATATTAGCAGGGATAGCATCCATATGTGGACTATATGATTGCCTTTGTTACTGTTTAACCTGATAGAAGACATGTTAACCTTATGCCATACAGGTATTAGAGTGCTACTATGATGATATATATCTTAATAATCATGGCAAATCAGAAGGAACACTTGAAGCCTGGTGGTTTTGATGGGGGTACATCTGAAAAAAGAAAAGCATGAATGTATATATCATGTATCTGATGAAATGAAATGATGATAATATCAAACCGTTCATTTTTGTTTTTTGTTTTTGGCACAGCAATGCTCTCACTGTGCAAGGGTGTTTCCAACAGTTCTAGGTCATAGAAGGCATGAGGACTCAATACTCACAAAGCCAGATGCAAGAGGAGGAGAGAAGCAGGACAGGAGGCCCGATGGCAGGCTGACATTGACAAGAGACTGTATGATTGTCAAATGGCAGGTGTAATGGAAGTGGACACGGATTACTTAAGTAAATGTAACTCTACCCACCCTCCTACTCCTCTCTCTACCAGCAGATACAAGTGTGATTTATGTCCTAAAACATTCCCATCTCTAAATTCACTCAGCCGGCACCGACATGTGCATTACAAAAGGAAAAACTTAAATAGATATGTTTGCTCACTATGTCAAACATTGTTCACAGACCATTGTGATTTGAAAGAGCATATATTTGCTGCACACAATAGTACGGGTCCACAACCAGTACCAAAGCGGCAGTACAAGTGTGATGACTGTGGGGAACTATGTGATACATCCCTGAGTCTTAACCACCATAGGATTACACATAGGAAAAACAGTACACCCTCATTACCATCACGTCATGTACTCCCTCGGGAAGAGGACCCAGATGTGGATCCACCTTGGGTATCTCGAGATGTAGAGGGAAATGAGATTCTTGACATTAATTTCATGAAGATATATACACGACACAGAGATACAATAGTTGCTGGTCATGATTATGGGAATGTTTATGGTGTGTACAATTTTCCGCTTGAAAATGTCTATGGGATTGTCAATGATCTTATTCCTCATATCAGGGAAATTGTATTGAGGGAACAAAACACACTTAGACTGAACCTGTCTTTTGGTCTAATCTTGAGGTATCTTGAAACGGAACATTATAGGTACTGGAACCCCTTCTTCAATGCATGTGTATGGGACAATCCCCCAAGAATCAACTGTTGTCAGGATGTATCCAATGTTATTGAGATGTTAGAAGGTGTTGATTGGTTCCAACACCTTATGAGGGATGCTAGTTCAATGGTGAAGGAGAAGTTATCATTTACTGGAAGATCTTACAAAAATTATATTGAGGACAATTACTGTACAGGCTTTAAAAATTACAACTGGAACTCTTTCTGCACTGAAAACCCTAGCCCTATGGAAAGGTCCTCAGTGCAGATGACTGGGGGTGATCATTCTCAGTTGATCACCTAAAGTCATCACACTGATGACCTTAGGTGATCAACTTGAGGACATAATTTTGCCACTAGATGGCTCTACTATACAACTATCTAACATACAGCCCATTCTCTAGGTGATCTATTGATTAATACCTATAATAATCCTGATCAAATAAGGATATAAAATGGAGGATATAAAGAATACTATCATACTACCAAGCTAAGTTAGTCAAAAGATGATTGTGGCAGAATTACCAAAAGCCTAGATGTGTATAGACATAGACACCTTTTTTGTCTATGAAACCATTATTACAAATGGAAGGAGTGACTGTTGCTTGTTACATACACACACATGCCTTTATATGGTGCCTGTTATAAGGGATGGCCATGCTAGGCATATGATTGGAGGGGTAATTATAACAGTATCTCTAAATACCACTTCATAATGAAGACAGATCAAAAACTGTACGACAGTCATCAGATTGACTACTCAGGGTTATAATATTGATGACTCTGCGTCCTATTAGATCTTGCATAAAAGTTGATCAATATGATGACCCTGGGTCCTCACATAAGATCACTCTAAAGAGGACCAGGTACTCCGCCAGGGCACCATCAATATGATCACCCTAAGGTCATCACTACTGATCACCTTATGGGCCATAGGGTTTTCAGTGTGGGAAGCCCAAAATCTTACTGATGCGTGGGACCTATTGGAGGATGGAATAAATTATCTTCTAGACTTCACCTGTCCTGTTAAAAGCTTTAAATTTAAGCAAGCTAAAAAACCTTGGATGAATGGTTATTTATTAACCCTAAAGCTGGATAAAGACTTTGCCATGAGAAAATATAGAAGGACCAAGGATGAGTATGATAAAAACATCTCTAATTTCCTTAAAAATAGCTATAAATCCTAGCATAGACGCATTAAAAACAAATATCATTTAGACCAGTTAAATGAAAACAAAAAAGAAGCTAAAGCCTTTTGGAAAACAATTAGTAGTCTAGTAAACCTAAAACCTTTAAACCCAATTTATAACCTATTGGATAAAGACAATAATGATACACCAATACCACACAATGAAGTTGCTACCTTTATAAATGAATATTTTGCTAAGCTTGCTGCTGACATGAACACTCCATGGAATTTTATTGGGACACAGGTAAACACTACTTTTTCTTTCATGGAATGTCCCATCAATGTAGTGAGAAATTTTATTAAGAAAATAAATTGTAACAAATCATCTGGACTCAAGAACATCTCCACTTTGGTACTCAAGCACACCTTTCAGACGCTCCCCTATCACTTAAGGCACATTATAAATCTAGTCATGTCTACCAATTCATTCCCTGATAACTGGAAAGAAGCTGCAGTCACTCCTTTACCCAAAGGGAGTGACTCTACTGATGTCAACAACTTCAGGCCCATTTCGATTTTGCCTCTTTTAGCAAAACTCACAGAAAAAGTCATGCATCAGCAAATTCTGAAATACTTGCTAGATGAAAAAATTCTTTACGAAAATCAGGATGGTTTTCGCCCTAATAGATCCACAAATGATAGTTTGCATAAATTCACTATAATTATATACAATAACCTAAACAATAACAAATGTACTACAGCAGTGTTTCTCGATTTCCGGAAAGCCTTTGATACTATAAATCACACCATCTTGCTAGCAAAATTACACCACATTGGTTTTAGTGAAAACTCAGTAAACTTAGTAAAAAATTACCATACTAATAGAACACAATATACTAAAGCACATGGAACTGTTTCACCATCCCATCCGCTTACCTGCGGAGTACCACAGGGCAGCGTGTGGGGACCTTAAGCCACAAATTTGCCACTAACCCTCAAAAAGATGACCGTTTGAGGCATAAGGGCAAACCATGGGCCACTATACCACAAAAGTGGCATTAAAGCACAAATGCCCTTATGCCACAAACGCCCTTACACCACAAATGCCCTTAGGCCACAAACGCCAAGAGGCCACAAATGCCCTTAGGCCACAAACATCATAAGGCCATAGTATTGGCACACTATATAGCATTTGAGGCATTAGGGCAAGTGGACATCTTGAATTAGTTAAGTACTTTAACTGCCTATATAGTGTCTGTGGCATAAGGGCAGGCGGATATTTTAGGCTTGTTTAGTACATTAGCTTACTATATAGGTTTTGAGGCATAAGGGCAAGATGTTATTTAAGGCCTATTTGGTATATTGGCACACTATATAGTGTTTGAGGCGTAAGGGCAGGTGGATATTTTAGGGTAGTTTAGAATATTAGCTGGCTATATAGGTTTTGAGGCATAAGGGCAAGTTGTTATTTAGGGCCTATTTGGTATATTGGCAAACTATATAGTGTTTGAGGCATAAGGGCAGGTGGATATTTTAGGGTAGGTTAGGATATTAGCTGGCTATATAGGTTTTGAGGCATAAGGGCAAGTTGTTATTTAGGGCCTTTTTTGGTATATTGGCACACTATATAGTGTTTGAGGCATAAGGGCAGGTGGATATTTGAGGGTAGTTTGCTATGATTTCAACCTATATAGTGTTTGAGGCATAAGGGCAGGCGGATATTTTAGGCTTGTTTAGTACATTAGCTGACTATATAGGTTTTGAGGCATAAGGGCAAGATGTTATTTAAGGCCTATTTGGTATATTGGCACACTATATAGTGTTTGAGGCATAAGGGCAGGTGGAATTTTTAGGGTAATTTAGGATATAAGCTGGATATATGGGTTTTGAGGCATAAGGGCAAGTTGTTATTTAGGGCCTATTTGGTAGATTGGCACACTATATAGTGTTTGAGGCATAAGGGCAAGTTGATATTTTAGGGCAGTTTGCTATGATTTCAACCTATATAGTGTTTGAGGCATAAGAGCAGGGGGATATTTTTGGCTTGTTTAGTAAATTAGCTGACTATAATTATAGGTTTTGAGGCATGAGGGCAAGATGTTATTTAAGGCCTATTTGGAATATTGGCAAACTATATAGTGTTTGAGGCATAAGGGCAGGTGGAATTTTTAGGGTAATTTAGGATATTAGCTGGATATATGGGTTTTGAGGCATAAGGGCAAGTTGTTATTTAGGGCCTATTTGGTAGATTGGCACACTATATAGTGTTTGAGGCATAAGGGCAAGTTGATATTTTAGGGCAGTTTGCTATGATTTCAACCTATATAGTGTTTGAGGCATAAGGGCAGGTGGATATTTTAGGGTAATTTAGGATATTAGCTGGCTATATAGGTTTTGAGGCATAAGGGCAAGTTGTTATTTAGGGCCTATTTGGTATATTGGCACACTATATAGTGTTTGAGGCATAAGGGCAAGTTGTTATTTAGGGCCTATTTGGTAATGTTGGCAAACTATATAGTGTTTGAGGCATAAGGGCAAGTTGATATTTTAGGGCAGTTTGCTATGATTTCAACCTATATAGTGTTTGAGGCATAAGGGCAGGTGGATATTTTAGGGTAATTTAGGATATTAGCTGGCTATATAGGTTTTGAGGCATAAGGGCAAGTTGTTATTTAGGGCCTATTTGGTATATTGGCACACTATATAGTGTTTGAGGCATAAGGGCAAGTTGTTATTTAGGGCCTATTTGGTAATGTTGGCAAACTATATAGTGTTTGAGGCATAAGGGCAAGTTGATATTTTAGGGCAGTTTGCTATGATTTCAACCTATATAGTGTTTGAGGCATAAGGGCAGGCGGATATTTTAGGCTTGTTTAGTACATTAGCTGACTATAAAGGTTTTGAGGCATAAGGGCAAGATGTTATTTAGTTTTAATTTCCCTCTAAAATTGACCCAAAAAGTGTAAAAATGGGGAATTTTTTTTCCAAAATTGTGTAGACCCCCAAAAAGTATAAAAATATAAAAAATTCTTCAAAATTGTATAAAGAAACGTAGGGTCAGCCCTATTTAGATAGTGTCGGTCGGGTGCCTAACCTGGGGCCTTCTAATCGAAAGGAGATGCACTATCACTGAGCTACTTCCCCTGTTCCCGACATTACCGGGTCGGTTCGGGGCGCAGAGGGGTATTATGACCCAGGACTCATCCCCTACACTTTGATAATTTGTTTCAGCTTTGAGTGATATTTAGTTATGTGAGACAGGTAGTTTTTGATTCCCGTGTGAAACAGTAAAGGATACTTTACGTGTTTAATCGCTTCCACAAAATGAGCAGATTTGCTCTTTGCATCCACTAGGGAGAACCATGACAACAAGGCTTCAGCTAATCAAATGGCAGGGCCTCACTCTGGATGCAGTCTCTGGACCAATCAAGTGTCAGCTAACTGGATAGTGTTAGCCGAGATTTGAATCACTGGGAGTCAATCTCCAAGCACAGGTTAGGTCCAAACCTATATATATATAGTCAGCTAAAGTACTAAACAAGCCTAAAATATCTGCCTGCCCTTATGCCTCAAACACTATATAGGTTGAAATCTTAGCAAACTGCCCTAAAATATCAACTTGCCCTTATGCCTCAAACACTATATAGTGTGCCAATATACCAAATAGGCCCTAAATAACAACTTGCCCTTATGCCTCAAAACCTATGTAGCCACCTAATATCCTAAACTACCCTAAAATATCCACCTGCCCTTATGCCTCAAACACTATATAGTTTTCCAATATACCAAACAGGCCTTAAATAACATCTTGCCCTTATGCCTCAAAACCTATAATTATAGTCAGCTAATTTACTAAACAAGCCTAAAATATCCGCCTGCCCTTATGCCTCAAACACTATATAGGTTGAAATCATAGCAAACTGCCCTAAAATATCAACTTGCCCTTATGCCTCAAACACTATATAGGTTGAAATCATAGCAAACTGCCCTAAAATATCAACTTGCCCTTATGCCTCAAACACTATATAGTTTGCCAATATACCAAATAGGCCCTAAATAACAACTTGCCCTTATGCCTCAAAACCTATATTATAGTCAGCTTATTTACTAAACAAGCCTAAAATATCCGCCTGCCCTTATGCCTCAAACACTATATAGGTTGAAATCATAGCAAACTGCCCTAAAATATCAACTTGCCCTTATGCCTCAAACACTATATAGTGTACCAATATACCAAAAAGGCCCTTAATAACAACTTGCCCTTATGCCTCAAACACTATGTAGCCAGGTAATGTCCTAAACTACCCTAAAATATCCACCTGCCCTTATGCCTCAAACACTATATAGTGTGCCACTATACCAAATAGGCCTTTAATAACAACTTGCCCTTATGCCTCAAAACCTATATAGCCAGCAAATGTACTAAACAAGCCTAAAATATCCGCCTGCCCTTATGCCTCATACACTATATAGTGTGCCAATATACCAAATAGGCCCTAAATAACAACTTGCCCTTATGCCTCAAAACCTATATAGCCAGCTAATATCCTAAACTACCCTAAAATATCCGCCTGCCCTTATGCCTCAAACACTATATAGGTTGAAATCATAGCAAACTGCCCTAAAATATCAACTTGCCCTTATGCCTCAAACACTATATAGTTTGCCAATATACCAAATAGGCCCTAAATAACAACTTGCCCTTATGCCTCAAAACCTATATAGCCAGCTAATATCCTAAACTACCCTAAAATATCCACCTGCCCTTATGCCTCAAAAACTATATAGTGTGCCAATATACCAAATAGGCCTTAAATAACATCTTGCCCTTATGCCTCAAAACCTGTATAGTAAACTAATGTACTAAACAAGCCTAAAATATCCGCCTGCCCTTATGCCTCAAACACTATATAGGTTGAAATCATAGCAAACTGCCCTAAAATATCAACTTGCCCTTATGCCTCAAACACTATATAGTGTGCCAATATACCAAAAAGGCCCTAAATAACACCGTGCCCTTATGCCTCAAAACCTATATAGTCAGCAAATGTACTAAACAAGCCTAAAATATCCGCCTGCCCTTATGCCTCAAACACTATATAGTGTGCCAATATACCAAATAGGCCCTAAATAACAACTTGCCCTTATGCCTCAAAACCTTTATAGCCAGCTAATATCCTAAATTACCCTAAAATATCCACCTGCCCTTATGCCTAGAACACTATATAGTGTGCCAATATACCAAATAGGCCTTAAATAACATCTTGCCCTTATGCCTCAAAACCTTTATAGTCAGCTAATGTACTAAACAATCCTAAAACATCCGCCTGCCCTCATGCCTCAAACACTATATATATAGGTTGAAATCATAGCAAACTGCCCTAAAATATCAACTTGCCCTTATGCCTCAAACACTATATAGGTTGAAATCATAGCAAACTGCCCTAAATAGCAACTTGCCCTTATGCCTCAAACACTATATAGTGTGCCAATATACCAAATAGGCCCTAAATAACAACTTGCCCTTATGCCTCAAAACCTATATAGCCAGCTAATATCCTAAATTACCCTAAAATATCCACCTGCCCTCATGCCTCAAACACTATATAGTGTGCCAATATACCAAATAGGCCTTAAATAACATCTTGCCCTTATGCCTCAAAACCTATATAGTTAGCTAATGTACTAAACAAGCCTAAAATATCCGCCTGCCCTTATGCCTCAAACACTATATAGGTTGAAATCATAGCAAACTGCCCTAAAATATCAACTTGCCCTTATGCCTCAAAAACTATATAGTGTGCCAATATACCAAATAAGCCCTAAACAACAACTTGCCCTCATGCCTCAAAACCTATATAGCCAGCTAATATCCTAAACTACCCTAAAATATCAACCTGCCCTCATGCCTCAAAAACTATATTGTGTGCCAATATACCAAATAGGCCTTAAATAACATCTTGCCCTTATGCCTCAAAACCTGTATAGTAAACTAATGTACTAAACAAGCCTAAAATATCCGCCTGCCCTTATGCCTCAAACACTATATAGGTTGAAATCATAGCAAACTGCCCTAAAATATCAACTTGCTCTATGCCTCAAACACTATATAGTGTGCCAATATACCAAAAAGGCCCTAAATAACAACTTGCCCTTATGCCTCAAACACTATTTCGCCAGCCAATATCCTAAACTACCCTAAAATATCCACCTGCCCTTATGCCTCAAACACTATATAGTGTGCCAATATACCAAATAGGCCTCTAATAACAACTTGCCCTTATGCCTCAAAACCTATTTAGCCAGCTAATATCCTAAACTACCCTAAAATATCCACCTGCCCTTATGCCTCAAATACTATATAGTGTGCCAATATACCAAATAGGCCTTAATTAACATCTTGCCCTTATGCCTCAAAACCTATATAGTCAGCAAATGTACTAAACAAGCCTAAAATATCCGCCTGCCCTTATGCCTCAAACACCATATAGTCAGTTAAAGTACTTAACTACTTTAAGATGTCCACTTGCCCTTATGCCTCAAATGCTATAATAGTGTGCCAATACTATGGCCTTATGATGTTTGTGGCCTAAGGGCATTTGTGGCCTCTTGGCGTTTGTGGCCTGATGGCATTTGTGGTGTAAGGGCGTTTGTGGCATAAGGGCATTTGTGCTTTAATGCCACTTTTGTGGTATACTGTGGTCGTACTTTATTTCGCTGGGTATATATTTTCGCTATATTCACGGAAATTGAAAATCCGCGAAATTCTAGTATGCTTCAGTATGGAATTAATACCCGCGAATTAGTCTTCTGTGCCACATCCGCGAAAATGTATACCCGTGAATATAAGTACTTTCACAGTAGTGGCCCGTGGTTTGCCCTTATGCCTCAAACAGTCATCTTTTTGAGGGTTAGTGGCAAATTTGTGGCGTAAGGTCCCCACACAGCGTTCTAGGGCCCTTATTATTTTTGGTTTATATCAATGACCTAAATAAATGCCTGACCTCTGTATCTTGCCAACACTATGCAGATACTGTTCTATTCATCGAGCATACCCCACACCAAGCTATTTCTCCTGTTATAAACACGGATCTGGCCAGAATTACAGAATGGTGCCTCCAAAATAAACTTTCTTTAAATGCCAAAAAGACTAAAGCCATGATTTTTAGTACTAAAGCTCTTCAAAAACAACAAATTCCCCTACAATTAAAACTTCAGAATCAACCGGTTCAACTAGCTCCTTCTTACAAATATTTAGGTATCACTTTTGACAATAAACTAAACTCTACTCTTCATGTGTCAAATGTAGAAAGAAATGTTAGACATAAAAAGTTTATCTTCTTTGCCATATCAGACGCAATCTAGACTCTCTAGCTTCATTATATGTCATGAAAACAATGCTACTCCCTATAGTGGACTATGGCTCTTTAATTTATATGGTAGCAAAAAGCACTTCCAAAAATAAACTACAGTTACTAATAAACAAAGGGATGAGATCAACCTTTTTTGATTCCGGCACAAAAAACACAGGAAAATCGCAAAAGAAAGGCAAGGTTTTGGACTTAAATGACAGATTTGATAACATGCTGCATATGGAGGCCTTTAAGGCATCCCTAGATCCTGAACTGCTTGATATCAGGGACATCTGTACAAGAGCCCATGATCAAAGGCTGTTAAAGGTCAAAAGAGTCATAAACCCTGCTTAAAGGCATAGTCTTGAATTCCGGACAGCTACAAAATGGAATAGTTTACACCAAGATACAAGGAAATTAAATGATTTTCCATCCTTTACCACATGCCTAGACTGTTTCTTTAAGAAGAAACTGGAAGCATACCCGACCCAATAACAGCAAATCAGGTAATCTTAATTGGTAGATTAGTAAGGACAATCTGGAAATGCACTGGCTATTTTACCCTCTAGTCAGACTACCCCCACCATCCTCCCCATTACCCCCTAGGACTAACCATGACTACCAAAAAGACACAAACATCAGCTATTGGCTTACCATCAGGCCAGGGACAATAACATCTGTCCCAGGGATAATTACATCAATCCCAAAACTATTTAATGTACATTTTATTTCATCTTTTTTAACCATGTAGCACCTATTAGTGCGAAATATGTTAACCTGGTATGATACAGTGCCCTTTAGTTGTATAACACTGGAAGGCTTTCTTTTGTTATTACCTATGTTTCTTTATGCTATCCCCTCATGGTATAACATCATCATGCGATCATCATAGGGGTCACCAGACCTATAACTAACAAGCTATAAAAAACATGAAACTGGAATCATTCCTACAATGGGCTACTACCCAGTGGGCACAAAACCTAGTTCAATGTTGAATCAACGTTGCATCAACATTGAATCAACATAGTCAACCAGTTTTCAATGTTGATTCAATGTTCTGTGCCCAGTGGGTAGCCTATGTATTTTTTCAGTATAATAAAATAATTACAACAACAACAACAAAGATTCATCTTGTGTGAACTTAATACCTCTTTACAAGGGTAAAGAAGACATGGATGCTTATTGCTAAGCAATATCTGGGCTAATATATGTATAATGTATACATAGTTTATGATATACTCACCTTAGCATAGAAGGGACAAGATGATATACGTGACTTTATTCTGTATAGCTGCAGTTAAAAGGGGCTGCTGCTATGCCCAAATAGCAAAAGCTATGAGCCAATACATAATAATTATATAGATGTACATGGAATGATATGAATGCCTTGAAATATTGCACGTTTATGTATAAAACATCCAGCTTTAATGCAACTATACTTGGCAGTGTTACCATAGATCTATAAGTAGTGAAATCTGCCTGTCGCTAGACCACCATTAGAAATACAGAAAAATAAATCTCACCGCAAGATTCCCTATAGTTGATTTTAGGGTGGTAGGGTCCTGGTCGTGAGCCTGAGAGCCACCAGGCAGAGACCTTTTATTATTTTCACTTTACAGCAAGTCAGTATGGGTGCCGCCATTTTGTTTTAAGGTGTCAAAAGTAGATATGTTGAAGATAATACAGAGTGAGAAACAAGAGTACACTGAAACCCAGGCTTATATGAAGGTCCTCACTACAGAGGACCTAGGGTGACCATGCCTAATTGATCACCTTAGGTGATCAGAGTAATAAGGTAAGGTGATCATTTTGAGGACATTATTTTGCCACTAGGGGGATCTACTATACAACAATGAAACATATTGCCCCTGCTCCATGTGATCTATTGATTAAAACCTATAGTAATTTTGGTCATATATGTTCACAAATTGGAGAATATATGAAGACAATTGCCACAGTTTATATTCAAGTGATTAGAAAGAGAATTAGGTCAAAACTTTCCAAAACTATCGATATATAAACATAAAGACACCTTTTATGTGTCTGAAACCAAAGTTAAAAGTGTGAGGGTTGACAGTCATCTGTCGTACATATCTGCTTTACTTGGCTTATTATGAGGACTAAAACATACTCTTAAATAAGGCTGGAAGATTGAAGGTGATGATCGGGAGGGGGTTAGTCATAATGATATAGATATTATTTAATAACAAGAAAAATTTTCACGAAAATTTAAGACAGTCTCCAAATTGAGTACCCCCAGTCTTCCTATTGACAACCTAGCATGCTGTATAATTGGGTCAAAAGGGTGATCACATTGATGACCTAGGTCCTCACTTATGATCACTCTGAAGATCACCAGGGTACTACCCCTCGACAAAATCAAAATGATCAGCCAAAAGTCCTCACTAGCGAGGACATTTTTTAACATAGGGTTTTCAGTGTATTTGACCCCTTTTGAAGAAGTAGGTGTAAAGGTGGGGAAGTGTGATATTCAATTCCTAAAAAGAATCCAAATTTCACAGGCCCATATCTCAGATTCTTTTAATTTTATGATTTCAATGTTTTATTGGGGTTGAAGATGTATGTTGTGCCATGTTGTAAATGGAATTATTAGTTGCTGTGTTGTATCTAAAAGAAAAGACCATTGTAATTTTAAGTGGCCTTCTTTCAGTAGTATTCATATTTATAAGTCATTTTCTAAGATATATACTATCAAAATATGCACCGTGTACTATATAACCTGAATTATACAATGGCAGGTTAGGGCAAAAATGACGTCACAAAGGAACAGAAATGTACCAGACACACTCAGTCCATATCCATTGATTGGTATAGACACCATCATAACGACTTCTGGATTGGTTGATCGGTAATCTACACCAATCTTAGTGTGCAGTGACAGCCACCGAAGGGCCACTTAAGGGCCAATCATAGGGCAATGAAGCTGCAGACGATTTTGTATATTCTATCAATTTCATTTATATTGGCTATTGTGGGATTCTAGATAACACTTTTCATGAAATATGAAGGGAAGCGGGTTTATAACTACTTTATGTACGTCATGAACAGCTCCTTAATCATACATTATCTGTCTAGTGTACTATAAATCATACTTCATAGTCGAATATACTCTATTTTAATAGGATTTGTATGACTGGGTAGATCTTTGGTCTCATGTGACGTCACTCTGTTCTTCTTTATTTCTGGCTTAAAGGGTACTTGGTGCATATTTCAAAAGTGTGTATCTCAGAATATTGCAGATAAATAGCAAAACTCAAGATATAAAGCAACATAAAATTACGCTGGTCTTTCCTTTTAAGAGGAAAATAAGGTGTCCCTGTACTTAAAAGCACGGAGTAATACAAAAAATGCCCACTCATCTTCGCATTGTTATAAAAACTGAACCGCTAGGGTTAGAAGCGTACTGGCGGTGGTTTTCATGGAGCCAAGATATATACCTTTCAATAAAATAAACTTGATTAATCATATTCTGAGGTTTCTTATTTGTCCTTCCCCAGCTCAATACCTACATAAGTCAGCGGCTTGACCCATACATGGTTCCCCTTCCATTTATGATAGTTGGTGGGAAATGAAGGCAAATATCTGAAATAAGCATTATAGAAATGCATTTTCTATTATTTAAAGATCAGGGTAATTTTCCACATTGGCATAACTCAGCCCTATATGAAGGAGGAAGACAGGGAAACCAAGTTGAGAAATGACCATGGATTCAAAATACACTGACATGGTCATGTCAAGGCGTTGCCACCACCTGTTTCAGAACATCTCATATCAACAGATTTACGGGATTATTATCTTTCAAAGAGTATGTATTAGAATGCAGGATATTGATTTATTTTTGTTTTCTTAATTTATGGTATATGTCATACCTTAGTAATGTTTAAAAACGTTTTTAACAACTTTCTGAAAAGTCATCCGTTCTTGCTGCATTGGTCTATAGGCACCCTGGGCTAGCCTTGGATTTTACTGGTTATTGTTCATAAGGGAAGGGCTACAAGTAGGCATACATGCAGAGATTTCCTCACAAGTTGTGATTTTGATTTATTATAGCTTGCATATGATACTCATACTGATTTAAATTGTAATCCATCAAATAGTATTGCAAAGATCGGCAAAATATGGCCGATTGTCAATTGTGTTGATTCATATTTATCTCTTGGCCGCTAGGTGTCTTCTTCTTTTTACCAACAATTTCTCTCTAGAAAGCGTTATTTCTAGTTCGATTAACATGCTGTAAAATTTGTTATGCATGCCAGTAGACACTATCTACCCTATCCAATCATTAAACCATCATAGATATACTGATTAAGTCAGGTAATCGTCATTGGAATCGGCAATTCGCGATTGTTTTGACAAAAACAAAATCGGCCAAAGCTGCACTCTCATTGGTCAAAGGGTGATCACCTCACCTTTTCAATATGCCCACTAAGTGGGCGTATTAGTAATACGCCACTGCAGTGTGCATATGGGCTCCAATGGTTAAGAGATATGGTAGGTACAGTAGCAAAGAAGAGTCTAATAAGGGTGGCCCAATTCATTTCTTAACTGAAAATCTATAGTGAAACTTTTCTGTTTACAGTAGGATGTAGGAGAAGGATGGATGACTCTACTTCTACCACGTCATCCTGTCATCAAGGTTTAATCCTACATCCTACCTGAATAGGTCTGGCAAGGTCCGTTTTATCCTGGGATCGAGGCTAACCTCCTGCATCTTTCAGGGTAAGTTTAAGTTCCAATATTGCATTATGCTTGCTTTGTACATGGCCTGCATAGAATTAGATAGTTTGCCCATCACTGGGGAACCGCGTCCCCTTTTTGCTTTGGGAAATAGCGACATTGGCTTTCTTTGGGGGAATTGAGCATACACTGGCTCAACATACCAATGCTAATGCCACGAACTGCTAAATCAAGATTTGGTCAAAGCATTTAAAGGAGGGTTGTGTATTAATCCACGTCATAATAACAGAATGTACATATCTATTTCTAGGTAGACATATAGTTAATGCCATTTCGATACAGATATCATAGAACCTGTCATTCACAAGATGAAATTATATATGAGGGTGAGCTTCTCCCTGACCTAAAATTTAGTAGCCATTCTGATCTTTTTGTTATGACTTTTATATTCACCGCTTGGCATAGAAATTACACATCAAAACATTGTCAGAAATATTTGGAATTTAGTAAAAAACGGACATTGTTACTTTTATCACATAGCCACCCGCAACTCCAGACGGAAGGATTTGGAGAGTCTGGCAAAGGACAGCCTAATTGAGAGAACTCCAGAGAGTCTTTTCATACGAAAGCGCCCAAAATTAAAAATAGCGTTTTAAGGGAACTAAAATCCATAAAACTGAGTGCATTTCGACTTCGCAGTTATTGCTGAAAGTCCCTCATAGTCAGATTAAGAATAGCAGATGTCATTTTAACGATAGCAGCTTATAAAACACTTTATATCTTTGCAGTTTGGCCATCGTTATGGAAAAGGTTGCTGTAATGTACAATCCCGACCAGGTTTTCTTTGTTTTGCTATTGCAGAACTCCTTATACAATACACTCACTTCAGCTTATTCACAATAGCGAATGCATACAGCGATAGTGAAAAAGGCTATAACTTTAAAGATATTGAAAACAATGATTGCACCTCATCAAACACACATGGTTAATGATATCATAGAGTGGGCTTACGAAAAGACTCTCAGGAAGTATTAAGAATATTTAAAGAGTTAATATGACCACTAGAAACCTCAGAACTATGATGGGAAGGTGAGCTGCTCCTTTACAACACTTTGAATAGCTTATTCTAATATAGCATGTACATGTAATTGAGGATTATCACCCCCCCCCCGCATGAGGGCTCGCCTAATCCTTCTGTACAGAATATATATCTTTAGCAGTCATAGGCGGACCTAGAATATTAATTGGTATGACACCAGGGTGCTCTTTCAGAACAAGGGGCCTTCCATAAAGTATGTACGCATTTTTTTCCAGAAAATAGACCCCCCCACCCCCCATGTTGCATTATGTACGCAATAGGGTGACCCACCCACCCCCCTAAAGTACATACTCATTTGAAGAACTGACCCTCCCCCCCTCCACTTTTTTAACTAAAGATCACTGGTGTATTTATCCCCTGCAGGTGGGTTTTCACACCTCCCCCCTGGTCAGAGGTCCAACTTTTTTATCCCCAGTCACCATGGGTTGAAAAATCAGTGCACGTAGCAAAGTAACATGCAGGTAAAATTTCCTGCCCCCCCCCCCTGAGAGAGTCAACATTTTTTACATCCCCTGATCAAGGGGTCATCATTTATTTGCCCCCCCCCTCCTGTTTTTAAGAAACGATTACTCCCTAAATGACTCATTTAGGACAACCATATTTTCGCAGATTTTAAATATCCGGGAAAATATATTCAGAGGCAATATTTATACAGTATTGAATTAAAATGGTATCTCGAAAATCCGTGGATTTTAATACAAGCGAAATTGTGCTTTTTAGCAAATTCGTGAAAATTTATACACGCAAAGTATCTACGATGACAATATGTATATATATGTGCAGTAGCTCTATAATGTAACTATCATAGCCTTCCATTTAAACACCCTCCAGGTGTTTTGACAAACAAAATAACAGGTTGTCATAATCAAACATTTGGCGGTTCCAGAATTCTCTAAGGGGAGGGGGCCCAATCCTGTCCAACCTAGAGTCAATGTCTGTAACACCCCCCCCCCTCCAACCTTTCCCTTAAATACTCCTCTGAAACAGGCTACTATATAACATTTCTCTCTCTCTTTCTTCCCGTTTTTCTTCTATTTTCTTCCCCCCTCTTATTTTTTTGGGAGGGGGGGGGGGCAGTAAGGCGAGTTGCTCCCAGCCTAGATCCGCCACTGATCTAATTCAACTGCAGTAGCTATCATCTTTAGGCCATGATGAATGTTACTTATAAGTACAACTACTCATAAGTGAAATATTGCATGCATCATAGAGAATACTCCAAGTCAGCTTTATCCACAAAAGAAATGTTTGGATTACCCTGATTTCTCTCAGAAAAAAAGTGAAAATGCATACAGAAAGAGTATGCTAAACTGGCTCTGGACCCCCCCCCCACCCCTGTTTTCATGAACGCTTTTGTATGCATTTGTCATGACCCCCCCACCCCCCCTAGTTGCGTACATACTTTATGGAAGGCCCCCAAGTGACGCAGTCTTAGGCAAATTTTGATGTGAAGAAATATATTTTACGACCAAGATTAGGGTACTAGTAAAAAGGGTCCAAGAAGATAAAATCGTCAAGAATTGGTCTTATCTGCCGTAATAGTCAGATGACTCTCATTGTGTATAAAGTACATATATATAAACGATTATAAGCCTGTCAGATCTTATTGTGAAACGGCCAAATTCTTATTTGATGACCTCTTAAAATGTACACTTTTGCCAGCCACGAGTGCACTCGTCAACACCCCAGTTTACACTCATAACATGTTTTGATGAAAATCCAATTATGAGGACGGACGATTCCGTTCTGAAAGACCCTCTAGTCTTTGCCAAATCCTGACAGACAGTGGCAATGTCCGCCTGAAATGGCTCTGGTCTGGACAAATCACTAGTGCAGCCTGACCAGATGCCTGGCAGATTCTGCACTTTGCGGAACTGAAAGAATCAAATATTCCACATAAAATTGAAGTTACCTGCACAGTGGAAAGGCTTTTGCAAAGACTGGATGTGGTTCAGTAAATATTAAAGTATTGAAAAGCGGCGCGGCACAGAATTGCAGCAGAGGAAAGTATCTTTAGAATGTTCTATTTTCTTTTCCAAAAGAAGGGAGGGGGCAATCCGGAGCCCCTCTCCTTTTTGTCGGCATTTTGATAGGAGCAATACATATCTAGAGGTAGATTATCACATCACACAGGTAAGTCTGCCCCGGGGTTTTAATATGTTTTCGTTTTTTGCCACCAGGCACACAGTGGATTTAAATTATAGGACGAGTTGGCACTGGGCCTCTTTGTATAGTCATTTTTGTCCACTTCTCACTGTGTATTTTTGATTAATCAATGCATAGTTTATGCATACATAAAAGCTGTATATCACATAGTGTGCATCTACCAAATCAGATTCCTTTATTTTTAACCGTAAACTGAAATAGATAGGAATTAAGTAGACAAGAAAGCTATGAAATCTCGCCAACTGAGCGAGAAATCACGCCAAACGAGTGAGAGTTTGTGTACTATAAGACAGCTGCCCTCACTCAAGCCCTCCACTGGGCTATCATGGTAGAGCCCAAACTCAGTATCATATCATTACTATGTGCTTCAAGATCAACACTGAAATAAACCCATTACAGTTACTTCTGTGCTAGGTTGCTAAACATTCGAAAATACATGTTGCAATTACGCAGAGCAGTTAGTTATACATACACCCTATTAGGCAGCATAATTTACTGAAACTGTTGGTTTCGATTTTCTTAAAACTATGTTAACGTTGTTAGGCATTTTCATTGGGATAGACCCAACGCTTTGATGTGGTCCTGTAGGAACGGGTAAGAGGTAGTGTAATTGGCTCATTCTAGGATACTAATATTGGGCGCTCGATATAAGGGATCAGCCCCCGATATTACTATCCTAGAATGAGCCTTACCTCACCAATTACACCAAGAAAAGGAATTGTTGTGTTGAGGGAAAAAAAAGTGTAGTTAGGTCTGTTGATATTTTTATTATTTTGTACACCATGATGTGGTTTACTAGAGTAGACTAACTTTTCAACAAAAAGCTGCGATGTAGAAACTATAATCATGCATGTTAATTTTTCTGCTGCAGATTCCAAGTATTCTGCAATTATCTGCCTAACAACAATGATAACTAAAGGACAGATACAACGAGGATTGTCTGCTTTCCACCCTTCTATAGCTACCAAACAATCTCGTAGTTTAATATAATGTATATAATATTATTCAATTGTAGGTGCCATTCAACAGTGAACTTAATGGCATGTGGCCAATTCCTTCATCTATGCTACCAAGGCAAAAGAAAATGGTTGGTTTCCAGATGGCTCACAAGTTAAACATCATCATTTGATAAGGTTCCCCTATTGATAACATTAATCAAAGTTACCCAATATGTGTGCCCAAACAACCAGCAAGCGTGCCAAGGGGAAAATAAGTAAATAGGTTTAGATAAGGAAAAGATCTGACCAACTGGGCCTGGTGTTTAGAAACATTTGTCTGGAAACCAACCTTCTTAAACAATTAACTGGAGTGTGTTGCAGAATATAAACTGATGTAATTTCTTTTGCCTCAGAAACTGTCTTTGGTAAGATCATTTGAGGCTGTTTTAAACTGTATTTAATAGCAAAGGCATCATAGATATAAATATATATATGGAGTATTTTACACAAGAATAAAACTCTCATGCTCTCATTGTGATGCTCTGACATGTATATGTATATACCGTGGCCATTTGAGAAAGGGTTAGGGTGATCGCTAGGTATATCGAATATCACAGAAACACTACCTAACTTTACTATTAAAAAAATTCGTGACCACAAGTAATTTTATCAATGATTTGGAGGTTTGGCACTAAGTGAATTGTAACCTTTAGATTCGCTTAGTAACAGCAATATGCTGCACTATGTGTTATGATAATGTGTATCTAGCAATGAATTGTGTGTAACAGAAATGTTTAGCAATTAAAGAATTACTGCAAAGATATAAGGTGTCTCCATTTGTCTCATTTCAATAAACTTCATGTTGTTACATATTGTCTTAGTTTTTCTTAGTTCTAAAAGCATACCTTGACAATGCTCTTACAAAACTATTAAAATAAGAAGAATATATGCATACATATTCATAACAATGTTTTAATAATATTACAGGGACACAGCCAATGACATGTGAGCGTGCAGACCCGAAAACGACATACTGCATGGACTGTCCATCCAACACATTCTCTAATGTGGGAACCGAACTAGGAGAACAGTGTCTGCCCAGGTAATGCATTTTTTGTTTACATAAGTGTTTCACAATGTTTATTAGAGGCGTTTCATTCTGGGTGAAAATAGGCTTGTTATTTACATGTCAAAAGTGAGTAATATTGTTTGTATCGGAACGGGACTATGGTTAAGTACTGTTTATTACTCATTGGACTTGCAGCCAATCAGAGGCCTCCATTTGACCGCAAGTGACGTCACATGCCAATATAAGGGCATACCAGAAGTGACCTACTAAGAGGTCAAGGTCATGACCCCAGCCAATCAGAGGCCTCCATTTGACCGGAAGTGACCCCCTCATTTGCATAATGGGTCACTTCAGGTGTACCAGCCAATCAGAGGCCTCCATTTGACCGGAAGTGACCCCCTCATTTGCATAATAGACCACATCCCCGTGACAAGAAGTGACCTACTTAAGATGACCGGAAGTGACGTCACGTGACCTACTTAGGGGGGATTAGCGATGACCGGAAGTGACAGAAGTGACCCAATTTTTAAAAAATGTGGTCACGTGACTGGAAGTGACCATCTAGTTAACATGTCTGCAGGATGATCACCTGCTGTTTGCTGTATGAAGTTGTTTGTATACGCTCTCGTTGAACACCTTAATCTTCTAATGACACTTGATCCTCTTATAGATGTAACACACCTCCAGATCAAAAACAAGATTTGAATCCAGGGTGGAAGGAAGGACACTCCAGCTGGAAACAGGATTAGCTAGCTCACTCTCTCTTAAGCAGCTTATCTCCAGAGGTGTGTATAAGGGGTGGGGGGGGGAAGAAAAAGAGTGTCATTCACTCACACTTTCTCTACAACCCACACCATAAGTAGTATAATAATAATATGTATCGGAGTCTGAATGTACACATCAGACATGTCAGAGGAGGATCTTTTTGATTTCTTTAGTAGTTAATTAACTGGGAGAGTGCCCCCCTCCCCCCTCGCCCCCTCCCCTCCCCCTCCCCCTATGCACCCCCTCTTCTTCTCCCCCAGAAGGTGATCATCCTGCAGACATGTTAACTAGGTGGTCACTTCCAGTCAAGTGACCATATATTTTTTTTAATTGGGTCACTTCTGTCACTTCCGTTCATCGCTAATCCCCCCCCCTAAGTAGGTCACGTGACGTCACTTCCGGTCATCTTAAGTAGGTCACTTCTTGTCAAGGGGGTGTGGTCTATTATGCAAATGAGGGGTCACTTCCGGTCAAATGGAGGCCTCTGATTGGCTGGTACACCGGAAGTGACCCATTATGCAAATGAGGGGGTCACTTCCGGTCAAATGGAGGCCTCTGATTGGCTGGGGTCATGACCTTGACCTCTAAGTAGGTCAAGGTCATGTGACGTCACTTCCGGTATGCCCTTATATGGGCATGTGACGTCACTTCCAGTCAAATGGAGGCCTCTGATTGGCTGCAAGTCCAATGAGTAATAAACAGTACTTAACCATAGTCCCGTTCCGATGCAAACAATACTACTATCATGATTAATCATGGTCTAAAATGATAAATCATGATATTTATCATACAAGGAACCAATATTGATTAACGATTGAATTGATTTCGTATTAACATATACCCTACTAATATTGGGTAAAGTGTTTTAACATGAATGGTGTTGTCATTGTTAAATGGTTCAAATTATTTTGTACCAGATCAATATGGATTTTGAAAGAAAAGGAGTACTGCTAGGGCAATGTTTGCTGTGATCAAATTTTCATCAAAATTGTGTGACCGGATAAGATGGATCAATCACCAAAAAGTACACTTGCCCTGAAAAGGCACAATTGTTATCGATATAATGTATTTAACCATATCTACACCAACTATATACAGACCCTAGGCATGCTATTGGAACTATTGTCATGTTGCTGTGACCACTCTATTACTCTATTGCAACAGCAATTCTAAAGATTTCATGCCTAGTAACCACCACAATATTTGGGAATAGAAAGTATTTGACCATAACTACCCCCACAATAAAACGCTGGTAATTCTACAATAGTTGAGTATGGAGAGTATTTGAACACTTCCCTAGCAACTGTTGCTGTTTTCTTGGACCTCAGTATTACCTAACAACAACAGTTCCCAACATTCCATGCCTAGCAACGGGCACAATATCTGCCCTTCTGCCCAAACTCATCTGCTGGTCAAGGCTACTGTAGATGCATTCATTTTATTTTGCACACTAAAATCTGGCTTTTGATAATAGGGTACAATCACAACAATACACTACATGTACTTATTTACCAGCACCTACCAGCTGGGCAACTCTCCATGCCTTCACCACTCCTCTAGTTGAAATTCAACTGATATCTACCTTGAAAATTTCTTTTATACCCCAAACTTGCTGGGAATTTAGTTAGTTGGTACGATAATTATTAAAGCTTCTAGCATCAAATTACTGAAACGCTCGATTTGTTTAGCACTGCCGATGCCTGAGGACAGTGGGTGATAAAATAACATAATACATGGCGCGCCACCTGCTCGTAATTCCATAGTATAGAGAGAGACACAACAAGAGATATGTAATTGAGCTTAATTGTTCAGGGTTGTTTGTCTTAGGCTCCAATTAATTAAGTTTTGTGAACTACAATCGTTTAAAAAGCAGCAGTCCTTGAGAGAGTCAGGAAATGTCAGTCATTCATACTAACAACAACTACCCAAACATGGATTCTAGGAGTACTAGGAGGCCGAGGTTGAGCCACTCTGCCGGTTAACAGCAACATAAGTCCTATCATTACAATGCATTATACAGAACATTTATAAAATGTTTTCCCTTTAAAGACAAACGTGTAGTGGAGACCATATGACACAAGAATCACCAGGAGACCCCAAAACCGATGCTACCTGTGCCTGTCAGCCTGGATACCAGCTGCATAAAGTGGTCCATGTGTGCTGGAAACCAGCTCCTCCACCACCAAGGGGTATGTTTATGATATTGCATCTACACATGTCTAGTAATTATTCGCTAGAATTTCAATATCTGCAAGTAGAATTAAATACTATAATCAATATATAACAATTGAAGAAGTAAAACTTGTGAAAAGCGCTTAGTCACCAGTGGTTTTGACTAAGGCATGCAAGGTGGAGCCAAGATCGACTATTAAATGTTATATATCCGCACTTTCATGCATGCCGCACATTATTAATTCACTAACGGGAGAGGAAGTCAGTGATATGACTATTTTTGAGTCATAAAACCATCGACAACTGAACTGAAAGTCACAGGTAACAGGTAGACTGGCCTGGTTTCCTATGAAACAGATAAAAACTTATCTATTAAGGACATGATTTAAATAAGCTGAGCCTGAAACGGATTTGGTTGGTTTTTCATAATGTCTTATGAGTTCGTCAGCGTTTTGTCCCGTTACAAGTAGGGGGTCTTTGATGACACAAACAAATACTGTTGAGATATAGATATGATATAATTTTGAAAATGCGCTGACGACTACTCTTGTCAATTGCAAAATATTGTACTATTCACCTGAAGCATATTTATAAATGACTGGTACCAGGTGAGCTAGCACATTGCAACCCCCTGTTTTGCGTATTGATAACCGTTTAACAGAATTTAACTTCAACAAAAACGTTTTAAAAGGGTCGGGAATGGTAAGCAGATATCTACTTTGGTTGGCATTTCATATATGTCCCAGATCTTGACCAATCCTCTTCTATAGAAAATACAATTCACCATTTTTTAATTACAGATGAAAGTGCTCCAACCTTGAACAACACATCTACGATTACGAACGTCGTTCAGAGTACAAGGGGTCCACATAGTGGTGTACCGAATAACTCCATTGTAAGCAGAGAGCTTGCTAAAGTTGTAGCTATTGCATGCAGTATCGGCAGTTTGCATATCTTGCTGATTTGACCTTTGCTCCTGATGATACACAAAAGTGTTGAAACCAATTTACACTCAGAACTGGTGTCAAAACAATATGATCAATATAATTATGCTATTGAGAGAACGCGAACCAGTATTGGAATTATTAAAATTTATTACAATATATACTGAGCTCATATGTCATGGTTAAAACAATAATACCGTAATGGCCCGTTTAAGCGCAGGGGTCTCAAATAAGCGCAGGTCTCGTTTAAGCGCAGGTCTAGGACCCCTCTGAAACCCACAATCTCTCTTTTAAGGTACTCATATAAGCGCAGGTCCCTGTATAAGCGCAGGGGGTAACAGGGAGTTGAAATTTATAAGCGCAGGGGCGCTTAAACGGGCCACTACGGTATCTGCCATTGGCTTTAATAAATATTAGAATCTTGATCTTGATCTTGAGGGATGGTGGGTGGGAGAGTCTCCTGTTTCCAATCCTCTCTGGCAGCAACTAGTTGTTTACTGGATGTGCTGCCCTATATATAGCTCCCTCCTGCTACACTGGAGCCTGCAGCCGCTTCTATGTGCACCTGCAGTTTCTTCAAACACTACAAAGAGAGAATCCTGAAACCAGGCCATACATGTGCCAAGGGTACCGAGGTACACTAGCCCCCACTGCTCCTGCACCTCCCTCTATAAGTTATATACATTGCGCCTGTGCTACGACATACATCAGGGTTGGTTGCGCGACTCTCACTTTATATCTAAATTATTTATAATATTCATTATATATAATCTTGAGGATTTGCTCCTTCTTGAGGGTCGGGCAAAAATAATTATTACGGCCACCATCCACAGGGCATAATATGGCTGTGTTCCTACAATATTGCCATACATTTCACATGTAAATTGTGCATAAAATGGTTGTATTAGGCAGATTGATGCTCTATTATTCGCTTGAATTTCAATATCTCAAATTACATTTAAATACTATAATGCATAATAATTGAAGTTGTAAAAAGTGCGAACAGCACTTAGTCACCAGTGGTTTTGACAAATGTATGCCAGCTGGACCCAAGATCTATTATTAAAAGTTACTTATCCACACCGGTCGTGTATGCCGCACATTATTAATTCACTAACAGGAGAGAAAGTCAGTTATATAACTATTTTTGAGCCATGAAAACATCGAACACTGAACTGAAAGTCACAGGTAACAGGTAGACTGGGCTGGTTACCTATGGAACAGATAAAATACCTATCGATTAAAGACATACTTTAAGTAACCTGAACCTGAAACAGACTTGTTTGGTCTTTCATAATGCCTTATGAACTCGTCGGCGTTTTGTCACGTAATAACTTTACGTTCCTTATTCTAATTGGTAGAGCAATAATAATTATTATGGCCACCAACCACATGGCACATATTGTTGCTGTGGACGCTGGCCGTAAGGAAGCTTTTGCATCATGTAAAAGGTAATAGCGTTATTTCACACCAAAATCAGTTTTTGACATAACAAACAGCAAATTGATGTTTTGTATGGACAAATGTATCAAGAGAGGTCTGAATAGCTTGCTTAACTTTAAACACCGTTAAGAGCTGATTGCCATATTTGTAGGTGTACAGTAGAATCTACTGTAAAGCTACAGTAGTTGTTGTAAAACGACATATTCTACTGTGTACCTACACTTACTATTTACAGTGTGTGTATTTCTTACCACTTATGTGGCAATGACAGTACTGTTTCTTGTTACATCTTACACATTTATATCTACGTACATACAATTGAAACACTAACTCAAAGTGCATTTATATAGAATTCTAAGAAACTCTCTGTCAACTATGGCCATCGACCCCTTATTGTAAAAAGAACATTTGTGATCGGTTATCAATAAAAACTGTCTATCTATCACACTATCCGTATGACATGCTTCGATCTAGAAATGGGGTCCAGTGACTGACTGGTTGTCAAGTATATGATTTAAATATTTGGGAATATCTGTATTATAGTATCAGCATGTTATTCTGAGATGCAACAGTAAATATTACTAGTTGTGACCTATGCTATTTATACACTGTGTATAATATACAAGATCATGGTCAGTTTCAGGGTAAAGGTGCCGAGAGACGGCGCTTTTTCAGCGGACAACAGCGGACAGGACAAGTCCAGACAGGTCTGGACCTGTCCTGTCCGCTGACATCTGTGTGTGTATCAGTGTTCCAGACAATAAGTCTGGAGAAGTTCTGTCTTGTCTGCACTCGTCCGTAAATAACAAACATTGCTTGATATCTGGACCGGACTGTCTGGTCTTGTCCGCCCTTGTCTGCCCAAAAGGCACCATGTATCATGAGCTCCAGACTGTCTGGGGTCGTCTGGAGCAACTCAGCCAATGAGTGTCCTGCTCAGGCTCACGTGACAACTAGGTCAAAAAAGGTCCACTAGGGGGACACTGACCTACAGACATTAGTTCTAGAAACTCCTGCCAGGATTTCTCTTAAGACAATAGCAGCTGCTCCAGACAAGTCAGACATGTCCCAGTCCAGACAGAACCTGAGCAGACTTTGTCCGCTCATGTTCTGTCTTGTAGGCCCTATGGTCCGCTGAAAACTGTGCCGTCTCTCCCCGCCTTAAAAGTAGTGTTAGAATTGCAACAACACTCACTCCCACTATAGCTTGGCATAGGACCTTTCCTTAATGTAAAACATTCAGAGTGAGTAGTTTTGGCGACACTCACTCTCACCTATGTTCTATATCTAGTTTGTCGACATAGTTAGATATCAACATGTAGTTGAAGTGTGTAACTAGCTTATTGCCTGGTAGTTTATGATATGTGCTTATAAATATTGTATGCATTTCGGCCCAAATAAAGTCAAATAGCAGTTCTTTAGCCGAATCGATTGTACTTATATTTCATGTGGAGACAAAAAAACACCCACAGATCTGCACAGACCCACTAAAGCTCTTTTGGTTGTTACACCAGCGTTATATCAAGGCCATTAATATACATGATATATTGTTTAGCCTGTTGTAATATCACTGTTTAGGACTATGTCAAGGGGTGGACATAAACTTTTCAGAATTGGTTAAGTAAAAAAATGATTTCACAGACATGTTGTACATGTATAGAAGATATCCCCTAAAAATGTTAGGACAAAAATAGTTAATATTAAAGTACTTATATAGCTGATAAGACACAGTTTGGACTAGCGATTTGAGCGATATATCAAAATGTTGATTGCTGTATTTAGGTTTCGAGTAATATTAATTATCGTGGTGTGCTATGCGGTTATTTTCAATGCTAGTGGAGGCTTACATACTGAGCTATGTGCAGTTTAAACCATTCATTCTGCAATGGGCTCACACAGAAGAAACATTAAAAAATAAAATAGCCATAGCCATATTAATGTTTCCATTAGTATTAATTATTAGTGTTGTTGTATGTGGTATTTATCATTGCTGGTTGGGGGCATGAGGCCTGGCTTATGTTGCTATAAATACCAAGAACGTTCAGCCCCCCCCCCCCCGGAGGGTTAGGGTTGTGTCGGCCTACACTGCCCCCTAGTGTGGACCAGACAGACTATGGAGAGCCAGCTGGTCAAGTAATCCACACTACACCAATTGGCACCGAGCTGAACGGACTGACCGCTTATATCATTCTATCAGGATCCTGATCGCCCCGTTAAAGTCTCGCGTAATATTATTATTATTGTTGTTGTATGTGGTATTTATCATTTCTGGTGGGGCCTTACTGACTGAATAATTAAAGCGACCTGGCGACTTTTGGAGGAAATGGCTATAGCATAAATGGTCCAAAAAAAATGCCTTCATTACTTTGGGGCCCATAAGTTTTGGGCCAAAGTTAGGACCGTTCTGCATCCCCATGTAGACCTTTCTTTGTTCGTGCAATAGCAGATTCATAAAGGGCAGATATGCACGGGAGCATCATATTGGGCAGTGTTACAGCTTCAGCTTCTGCTTACACCCCTATAGATACATTGAGTCTACTGACAACGGGCTCTATGACTCACACTGCCAATACAGATACGGGACAAAAAAAAGAGAAAAGAAGTTTGTGGTTTGTGTAGACAAAGAACAGGCCCGGACCTGTATGTGCACTGTCCGGGTGCAGTATTCAACACAGAGTCAGCTGGACTCCAAAATAGAGTCATATTTATCTGAATTTGGAAAGAGTGGCTTTTTTGATTGAATGGTTCAGATAGCAATAAACATGGGGTCACAATGACTCCTTCTGCCAAGAAATGATAGGGCCAAAAAAAAAAAGGTTTGTTTCAGGTCACCCAACCGACCCTATGTAAACAGGGCCGACCCTACGTTTTTTTATGCAATTTTGAAGAGATTTTTATATTTTTACACTATTGGGGGATAAATTTTAGGTTTTCAAAAGTTTTGAAAAAAATCTTCCCATTTTCATACTTTTTTGGGTCAATTTTAGGGTTATGTAAAAAGAAAAAAAAAGAAAAGAAAATAAATCCGACCTACCGACCCTAGAGTTTCATCCCATGTTACCTGAAACAAAACTTTTTTTTTATTTGGCCCAGTCATAATTTGGAAATAGCTTTTCCTGAAAGCCCAATAGTTTGGAATAGTGTGTCATTCCCAACGCTGGTAATTTTGATAGACTGTTCGGGACAGTGCACGATGGTGATTTTGAGCAATATCTTACTTAGTTAAAAATCACATTAATCAGATGGCAGTTAAGTCCCTTTGCCCCTTTATCCAATTTCAAAATAGCAAGTCCTATGTTCAGGTAATAATGAGCATGTATATTCCAACTACAAGGTGAAAAAGGTATAACACTGCAATGTCAAGTTGGAAGGTAAAAACCGGACCAAGCAAACACATATAAATACTGGGGTATGACACTAGATGTCCAACTGAAATTAAAACCAAATACCTCCTTGCTAATCCATAAGAGATAATTCTTCAATGTTGTCCATGCATAAGTCAACAAAGACAGATTACAAAATTCTCCACTCCTGTTGAGGAAAGGCGCAATAACAAGGTACTTAAAGGGAAATGCGGGTTCCTACACATAGGCCACCTGGTGGCAAAAATCAATACTCATGAAAATTCTTCTTTGGGCTAAATTTGTATTCCAATGTATGGTACTTTCCCCTTATCAACCATTGTATTTGCCATCCAGGGATTATACCTGTGTGTATGGCATTTATTAGTCACTGGGACACCCATAGCATCCTATAGTTAAGGCAAAATAAGTTGTTTTTTTAAATTCAAAACTTTCTTATTTAACCGGTGACCCCTTAGTATTTTACATCTAAAATGTTCCTATAGATGCCCATGGAACAGTCCCAAGTTTTGGTTGATATAGCAATAGAGGGGGATAATCCATGATCGATAATGTGAGAAAATACTGTTTTCCCATTCATTTCTATAATTAAGGTACTCATTTGCTCAAATGGCTGTATCATGAAAACTAGTTCCGTGACAAGTAAATTTCTTTTCATTTTCTATTTGATAATAAATCAAGCTAATATAATCTTGAGTTACATGCAAATAGCAATAGAATTTCAGTATTATCTCGACAAGTAGCATTTCCCTTTAAACTAATGTTTTAGGGGTCAAAACAACCAACGTAGCTTGACAAGAAATCGTTGCAAACAAAGTCTTATGCAGGCCCCGGATTATTAGTACCCAAATATGCGTTAAAATCAACCAAGAATACATTCTCCTACAGAGGCCCATCAAGTTGGAAGGAGCTCCACAAGGATACATCAGGAGCATTGTGACCGACAACTTCTTCACTTAACTTCAAAACCTCGAGTTGAAACTAGTTCAAAGGGAAGCACACAATTATCAGCCATGCTGAGTGCTTTCCTTATCTTTATTGACAGAGTAGTCATACTGCGGACGACTGTCAGGTGCTCCATACAACCATAAGCTTTACTGTATATGTTTTACTTGTATGACATGAAAGGATTATATCGTATTTAGATCTGTACCGTATTAGAGACTTGTAGCATGCATGTCTCATATTACATCTATGATGGCCAGCAAACTTCCAAATGTACATATCTTATGGTTAATAAATGAGTTAAATCCTTCAAAAAAATTTACTTATTGGTAAAGCATACTTACTCAGGGCATCTAGTGGTAAGTTCTCATCATTCAGCCTTACCGTGCGGTACACTCCATATGATAAAGTTCCCTCAAAATAGCATCCATCTATGACATGTAGAGAATATAGAGGATATATCTAGAGATTTAAGATTTCGATTTCAGAAGACGACACATCAATTTAAAAAGTCAGCACATCAGTTGTAAGCTTTTTCCGCTATGCTTAGTACATGAAGCATTAAATAATGCTACACGGTATGCCACTCATCTCAATAATCAACCCAGAAAGCTAGCCTAAATTCTACTTGTGCTGGAATTATTTAGAGCGGAGGGGTCACTCTGACTCTAATCTCTCTACACTATGAATTAGCTCAGCGTCCGTGCGTCCTACATCTGTCCAGACATTGGGGTCAAGTGTTGTGTGTGAGGAGCAACTCACGAGCACTTTAGGTTGTACTCCCGGTCACCGCACTTAGCATCAAAAGGGGTCGTAATGTGCGTTCTAAAATATATGAAATATTGGTAATTTTCAATGCATTTCCACTATCAGTAGATCCTAGAATCAAGGCATTTTTGTCAAATAAACTTAGTGGATTTCTTTAATCATGAAACTTTGTGGATTTTAAAATAAGGGGTGGTTTTCAAACTACTAGTAGGTTCAGTGCATATATTTCTGCCCGATATCAGTTAAGTTTGAGGGAATTCTCCCTACTCAACTCAGCTAGGTCAACCCCTCTAGGTGCCACCAGGATAACCTTGTAATCCAAGGGAATGTACGTATTTCCTCGTTTATAAGCCGGACCCCAAATATAAGCCTGCCCCATTTATAAGCTGGGTCAAAAGTGGTACTAGGTCTTATACAAGCTGGTCCCTGAATATAAGCCTGGTCAATGAAGCCAACTTCAAAACAATTTCTTCAGGAGAGAATAACTTCACTTCTAAGAAGAATATTTCCATAAATCTTTTGTGTAAATATAGCCGACATACGATCCCTTCAGCTGGGAACACTCAAGAGAAAAATGTAGTTGATATTTGTCATGATATCATCAAAAATAGAATTTTAGACAGACTGCCAGAGTGGCTCTATGAACTTGAGAAATATAGGAGATGGAAAAACTATAAGCCTGCCTCGAATTTTAGCCTGCCCCGTTGATAAGTCAGGTCAATTTCCCATTTGAAATCAATATAAGCCTGGACTCATAAACAGGGAAATACGGTATGGCGTTATAAGACCAAAATGTTTCAAGATTAATTTTTTTTAATAATGGGATGTTTTGTCACCCAAATTTTCGTGGATAAGGGGGGTGTTCTTGAATGCACGTGACACCCCCTTTTGATGCTGAGTGCCGGGACTGGGGATTGCACTAAACGTCCTTGCAAACTCTATTGGTCTAAATTTTACGGTGGGTATGTGAACAAATCATTTAAATAACCCTTACAGTGTATACTGCCTGATTCCAGTGGTATTTAAGATGGGATATGATGTTATATAGACCTACTTAGGTGAAATTGATTTATGGAAATATCCCCAATCAGTCGCTGCAGAACTAGAATAAAGAAATCAGGTATGGCCACACAAATAAGCCTGTCCTAAAAATGTAATAACAATGAAACACGTCTAATGGCCTTAAATACTTGGGGGAAATCATATATCTATTAGAAAATGATGGTGGCTAAGCCCAACAATACACACGGCTATTTTATATTTGCACAAATGCTACTTACGCCTATAGTACAAAAAGAATTAGTGTTGTGCAGCCATGAACGGACATGATGTTTCGGACCAAATGTGTCTGCTTGGTGTTCTTTGTAACCATTGTGTTTGGTTTATTTGCTGTAGCAGAAGCTACCTGTAACAGACTGTACACCAATGGTCGCTACTGTTGTAACATCCTCTGCGAACCAGGTAGGAAGAAACTATATAAATGCCTCATCAACTGTTAGTGGGCTAGGAAAATAGCAATGATTGACTCGTATAAACCTTGAGACAAGACTTCCTTGTCAGTTCTGTCGATTGTCAATTTTATAGTATAGTATAATATATAGTACAGAACTATACCAGAATAAAGCCTGGGCGGGGGACAAGCGGGATACTGTGCACTAATTGGTTAATACAGTCAAGGAAGCGGGGGGGGGGGGGGGGGGGTGTATGTTAAATCATGGGGTTTAATTGGTCCACTGCAGAGTCTAAAATGTGGTACTCCTTTCCACACGATGCCTCAGCCCTCGCAGCATATATTCTACCAACGTTGGTCGGCTGAAATTTGGTAATCTGATAAAAGTCTGTAATGTTAAACTTATGGGAAGATTTCGTCCGACAGACAGATTTACGGCCTATTCCCTCAGGGGAATACTACCTCCTGATTATGATGACATTTTTTGAGACTTTGTATGAGGATATATATGTAATATGCTTAAGCTGGATTTTTATTGCATCATCATCGCGTGCATTAGGCCAAAAAGATGTTTGTTTCAGGTCACCCGACTGACCCTTTCAAAACAGGGCCGACCCTACGTTTTTTCTATGCAATTTTGAAGACATTTCCGTATTATTACCCTTTTTGGTCAATTCTAGGGTCTTTGGAGAGGCTGGCTAGTACTCTCATGTTTAAACAAGAATTGCGGTTGTTGCCGTGTAAAAAAATGCCTCAGGCATTTTTATACGCAGCAACAACCGCAATTCTTGCATTCGAAGAAACATAATATCTACATGGCTGTTATGTTTGAAGGCAACCCATTCAAGAAACCAAATAAGCAGGGCCGGGAAGGGGTTATCAAGGGGAAGGATGATATTAAGGGGGTAGATTTGATTATAATCAACCTTAGGACCATGGAAATGTGCATTGCTAGCAGATAAACAATTAGAATAGCCTTTGCTAGGCAACCAGCTGTATGAGCAACAAACCGAAAGAACCATTGAATTCCTTGGGTCCATATTAGGGGGGTAGGTATGATTATAATCAACCTTAGGACCATGGAAATGTGTGTTGCTAGGCAGATAAACAATGAGAATAGCCGTTGCTAGGCAACCAGCTGTATTAGCAACAAAACCAATAGAACCATTGAATTCCTTGGGTCCATATTAGGGGGGGTAGGTATGATAATAATCAACCTTAGGACCATGGAAATGTGTGTTGCTAGGCAGATAAACAATGAGAATAGCCGTTGCTAGGCAACCAGCTGTATTAGCAACAAACCAAAAGAACCATTGAATTCCTTGGGTCCATATAAGGGGGGGTAGGTATGATTATAATCAACCTCAGGAGCATGGAAATGTGTGTTGCTAGGCAGGTAAACAATTAGAATAGCCTTTGCTAGGCAACCAGCTGTATTAGCAACAAACAGATAGAACCATTTAATTCCTTGGGTCCATACTAGGGGGGGAGGCATGATTATAATCAACCTTAGGATCATGGAAATGTGTGTTGCTAGGCAGATAAACAATAAGAATAGCCGTTGCTAGGCAACCAGCTGTATTAGCAACAAAAGGATAGAACCATTGAATTCTTTGGGTCCATATTAGGGGGGGTAGGTATGATTATAATCAACCTCAGGACCATGGAAATGTGTGTTGCTAGGCAGATAAACAATTAGAATAGCCGTTGCTAGGCAACCAGCTGTATTAGCAACAAACCAATAGACTCATTGAATTCCTTGGGTCCATATTAGGGGGGGGTAGGTATGATTATTATCAACCTTAGGACCATGGAAATGTGTGTTGCTAGGCAGATAAACAATAAGAATAGCCGTTGCTAGGCAACCAGCTGTATTAGCAACAAACCAATAGAACCATTGAATTTTATTGGGTCCATATTAGGGGGGTAGGTATAATTATAATCAACCTCAGGAACTATCAAAGGTTGATTTATATTATTGTTATCACATAGCATAAATTTGTGTTGTGACACCTTAATCCAAGATGGCGGCACAATCCAAGATGGCGGCGCCCGTTCTGACTTCTGGTCAAGTGCAAACATCATATGCCTCGTTCTGGTGGTGCCTGGCGGCACCACCAGGTGGCTACGCCACCACTTCGGCATAAAAAAAAGAAAAAGAAATCTGACCCACTGACCCAACATTTTCTTTCCATGTTACCTGAAACATACCTTCTCCTATTTTCTGGCCTTATGTAATTTGTACGTTTTTCTGTTTGTTGTAGGGTTACAACCTGTTCTGTGCAGTCATGAAGATCCGGCTACGACAACTTGTGACGTATGTCCAAATGACACATTCTCCTCTGAGAAGACACAACTGGGAGAAGGTTGCCTGCCAAGGTAGTTATTGTGATCGAGTATCCCTCCTTCCATCATATCTGAACTGCTGAAGCTCCACCTTGGTTGCTGACCCTGGCAGCCAGTGCAGGGTAGCTGGCACTGACTTGGATAAGCGCATGGGTCTTCTATAAGCACTGGGTATTGAAATAGATATTTAGGCAATTTTAATTAATCGTAAATTAACGCGGGAGAATCAAATTATTTAAGCGCAGGCAGGTTTATTTAAGTCACATCGACACCACAAACGACACCAGGTGAAATTCATTCCAGGTCTCTGGACAAAGATGGCACAAGCATTGTACTTTCTTTCTCTGTTTTAAATATTCCTTGTCAATCACCTTCAGTTTAAAATAAGGACATTCCTCCAATAGGCAGACGTGCAGTGGGGAGCACATGCTACTAGAGAGTCCCGGTGACACACAAACCGATGCCACTTGCTCCTGTGAGGAGGGATACACACTGAATAAGGATGTACATGTGTGTTGGATGCCACGTAATTCAGCAAATGGTAGGTAGTTGTTAATACTAACACTGGCATATCATGAATTAAAAGTTCAGAGACAAATAGAAACAGATCTACTTTAATTGATAAGAATTAATAATATTGTTGGGTGGCCCAGTGGGAGGCCTGAACGTCCCCCCTTAGAATCTGCAATATTTGTATATTTTAATGATTGATTGATATTTTGTTACTGATTATCCTAAAGAGTTAGGCCTTTGTAACCATTATAGAAAATCTTATCAAAACATTAATCAAATGAACTTTTGACATCAAGTAGAATGTGGCACATTTATGTAGTTTTTGGAGTACAGTAAGACAGTTTTATTCGACAACGTAATCTGAAGGTAAATATCTAACCACTGACTTCTTATCTTACACAGGTATAGCCGCCACCAAAGCAGCTGGAATCGCAGCCATCGTGGTCAGCCTCATAATTAGTGTGGCTGTTGTCTAATACAACATCTTTAAGAGCCGGGGGCAAAACACCAATATCCGAAAACACAAGCACGGAAAGTACTTGGCGGAATGTAGTATGCTGGAAGAGGTCTGATACATGAGACATTGCCTATATTTACTACATAAAAAGCTTTGTTAAGGCATAAAAAAAATTTGATTGATATTTAGGCACATGAGGTATACCCAGTAAAATTATAGTGCGCTGGCTAGGGGGTGTCTCTATTTCTCTCCAAGTCTTTTTTCACGCATCTAGAGGAGGGGGTCGAGGAAGCATCACCTGTGCATCATCTACCTTCCTGCTTTAACATGAATCTAAAAGTTTTATTTTGAACTTCTTTGCCAATTTTCCACAAGCAGGTGGCCTACGAATAGATACATAATGAAAAATCATTGCAATGATCGTAACTTATCGAGCTCAGGACCTCGCAAGACAATGTCTCATTTTGTTTTTATGTACCAAGTGCAATATATAAGATCTGAAGATGTAAAGGGCACGTCTTGCCTCCCATCTAACAGTCTATAAATGCCACATGTCTTTTATATTTTGGATATGCGGTATATTCTTTTATTTGTTTATATCACATTTACATGTGGAATATTCCCCCTGATATATGATATTACCAACAAAGTAAAACATATTTTCATCTTTACTAAATTCAATTTGTAAATGTTACTGACTTCGATATAGTTTCAAAACTCTACAACTTATTTGTCCCGGACTGTGACTGTATTGTCTTGTGCGTGATGTAAAGGATATTATCAAAACTGCTGTACAAGTTGGCATACTCAAACCTACGTTTTCATCACTTGAATCTCAGATAGCTGTATAACCCTTTCCCTCCTATATTCTGTCATTCATCTTGGGAAGAGTGTCTAAATATATGCATGAAGTTCAACTTTGATTTATATTCTGGTAGGGTTTGATCATTTAGTGTCACATCACGTAGCAGCACTGACTGACTTGCTGAATGAAGGACTTCCTTGCTCAACTCACAGACAGAGTCTACTATTGCCTCGTGTATCGTTAAAGAGGGTGCTATCTTCTCGATTGATAAAATGCTGAATAAAATTATAGAATCTCATTAGGTTTTGTTCATTTATTTTTCTTTAATTATCAAAGCATAGTTAAAGACACAAAATAAATTATGATCCTACCAGTTGATTCCAATAACTAATAAATATGCACAAAGTAGACTATCGATATATCTTGGATACTATAGCAGCTTTGAACGGTATTATGTAATATACTGCTGTTGATGAATACATCACTAACCATCAAAGTCAACAACACTAATCAGTTGGTTTAGATATATAGGGAGAATGTAATCCCATGCCTCCTCTCCAATAGCTCCCGGCCTATGGTGCCATCTGGTGTGACCAATGTGTACTTCTATTTCTCATTTACAGATGATGTGACACTCTAGCCTGGACTCCACTAGCGTGACAACCCAGTAAACAAATAACGTTATACGCCATTTTATAACGTTATATAACGTTACATGTCAACGTTTTTCTAAGGCTCTTTAGTATAATATAACGTTATGTAAAATTTAGAACGTTATTTTGACGTAAAATAACGTTTTTTTGTTAGCTGGGAAAGGTACCTGCAAAAACGGGGTGATCTTTTCATAGGTTTTGTTTTTCCTCATTTCGACTCAGTCTCGCCCTGATTGTCCCCAGATCTGTAGGGCTACACTGCAGCGAAATGTGACGAAATATAGTGAAATAAGGCGGAATGTGCCAGAACAGAACATTGAAAAGATCGTTATTTTTCGCAAGTGACCGTGTCGCTCTAGTGGAGTCAGGGCTCATGTATAAACACCAGGTTTGCGGCTAACTAAGTCATTTACCTGTGAATAATTCCACAGCAATATGTGGTTTACAAGAGCTATATGCCTGTGCTTTTTAGTAAAGAACCAAAGAACGCCAAATGTGTTTGATGAATTTGTTTATTCAGTGTACCTCCGGTTCATTTAGGAATAATTCATAATCATGTACGCAATTTTCAGTCATAGGACAATTTTTAGGAATTGCTTTCCCAAGGCAAAACGTATTGAATATATGTCAGTGGTCCATAGTCATAATGAATTTGCATCACTGGGCCACAGTTGTGCCTCTACATGGGTACCCTCAGATTTGACCATGTCACGGTGTCGATTTTTAGCAGGAAGAGCCGAGTCATTGTGTCGATTTTTATGTATATAGAGTATAGTGGGGCCTTATATTAAAGAATGCCTGTGTCCGTCAATTTTTAAAGGGGCCGTGTCGCTGTGTTGCAAGTGTCGAATTTTACCCATGTGGGGCACACAGTTTCTATAATACCCAGATATGCATTAGGCCAAGAAAGGTGTTTCAGGCTGCATGGTCTGAAAATTTAAGTTGACTCTGAACAGCCCCAAAAGACCTAAAACAAAGAGTTTGTTTTCAAAATTGGATAAGAGTTGGCCCTGTTTTGCTAGGTAGGGTAGATGAAACGTACCTATTTTTTATTGGCCTTGGTATAATAGATGATTATAAGCCCCTTTCAGTCTCATAAAATTAATATATTTATTCTGACATGTCCACAGCAGCAGGATCCTGCGTTAAAATGGTATCTCTACCTCTATTTCACTATGGTAACGCAGTGAACTTTTGGTCCCATAAGCCCAGACTCCACTAGGACGACCAAGGTACGTGCGAAACCGGGTGATCTTTTTAATGTTTTGCTCTTGGACAAATCAGGTGAATTCGAAATCCCCAGGAGCAAAACATTAAAAGGATCCGCCCGTTTCACAGGGTCTTGTGTCGCCCTAAATGAGTCTAGGCAATCTATAGGTGCGGAAAAAGCGCGGCAAAGCAGTGATACCAGTTTAACGCCGGATCCTGTAGACTTAAGGTCGGACTCCACTAGAGTGACACAGCTTGCTGCCAAACACATAGTTTAACACTCAGGCAAAACCAGGTGAAACATGCTGGTGCAAAGGATGAAGAGACTGGACTGAGAGACTATGCATTAATTACACTCTGACTGACTGACATATGGTAACCCACAGAGGTCTTAATGCTCTATTTCTCTAAGATTTGAAATATTCACATTGCTGTAAGCTTAACTAATTAAAGACCATGTCATGGGGAAAACATTAATTTAATTTATACAGAATATAAACAGATAGTAAATGAGAGAGAACCCTCCAAAGTACAGGTTGGGGAAATCCTGCATTTAATACCTTGCAGGGAAAAAGTACAGTGAGGGGGTTTCTCCCCTTGATATTGGGTGGATATACATGTAATTTTAGGTTCAACCAGAAAATTTTATTTGCTGATACCTTACCATTATTTGCTGAAAATTATTTACCTACAAACAGCTTGACAATATAGTCGGCTGGGTGTATATGAATGGGCTTGCATAGAAGTCTTGTATTTCTTGAGATATAATGATTTAAATGACAAAATATACCCTAAATAAGCTATATTTAAATGTGGACTCCTACCCCCCCCCCTCACCACCCCACCTGTATTAGACCCAGCACTGGGAGATCTCCCCTTGAAGGTGCAGACCCGGGGCGGCCCTTATCACTACCGGCTGAAGTAAACTACACAAAGGGGGGAAATGGAGGCTTGACACATGACAACCTGAGCCTCCTGGTACATGCATCTGGAACCAGCATAGGCTCTCCCCCGTATACTACCTATTTACAGTTTAGCAGTGGTTTAGGTATCCGATATATTCTGGAGATCAGAAATAAAGGTAAAGACATAGGTAAATGGATCGAGGCTGATAAAAATCAAACCCGTTTGACATGAGATAAGGAGTCAAAATCGGCCTGGGATGCACAATTGGGACCTAGATTGGGACCTAAAGTGTGTTATTTAGCCTTGGCAAATTTATTTTCCATATATAAACAAAGTGGCATAATCACTGAGCGTTTCCCACTCACAAGTACTGTTCTAGTCTACTAAGTGGTTAGGTGCAAGTGGTGAGAATGCCCATTAAATCCACATTCACCATCTAGCCAGTAAGAATAATGTTTAGAACAAGCTTTAGTCAATGATCGCACAAACGATGGAATTGTGTGTCTCTTCCAACCTTGAACTTCCTATACATATTACCAATCAGAAATGTACATATTTTTGCGAATTTCGAGGATTTCAAAAGCTGTGATAGTATGTACACAGCAAAGATTCATCCAATATAGTTATAATTACGACTGTAAAATTTCAAAATCAGCAAATTTAAATCCTCGTGAAACTGCACTTTAAAGCAAATCTGTGAAAAATGTATACCAGCGAAAATATGTATGTTTACAGTAGATCAGAATACAATCAACTGAGAGTTGATATTCAGCACCATATGTTATCTTAGTTATACCGACACGGCCTTATCGACTGACGATGTCATGCTGCTGGCGTCACATGATACCATAAAGTATTGTGTAATGACTATGTATGACTCACTCTCATCAAATCAATGCAAGTGAAAAATGGCCGTACATGATCGGTGGCCGTACATGATCGGTGGCCGTACATGATCGGTGGCCGTACATGATCGGTGGCCGTACATGATCGGTGGCCGTACATGATCGGTGGCCATACATGATCGGTGGCCGTACATGATCGGTGGCCGTACATGATCGGTGGCCGTACATGATCGGTGGCCGTACATGATCGGTGGCCGTACATGATCGGTGGCCGTACATGATCGGTGGCCGTACATGATCGGTGGCCGTACATGATCGGTGATGTACATGATCGGTGACGTACATGATCAGTGACGTACATGATCTGTGATCTATTGGCTGCCTTACCCTTTCTGACCATGTTTAAACATTAATAAACCTAACCAAGGTGTACATATGGTGTGTGTCTTGAGATGTAATATCTTAGAAATGTGTAGATGCGACTATTAAAGAGAAACTTACATGACATTTCAATACCGATCATGTATGTCATGTGACGTACATGACCGGTTGGACATTGAGACCCCCCCTTTGGCCCCTATAAATATTTTGGGAGTTGTTTTTTTATAATAAAGCCAGAAGGTATGGTTAGATAAGTTAAATAGCAGAGTACATGGGGCCTTGGGGGAGTTTTGTTGTTTCCCGATCATGTACGGCCGCCGATCATGTACGGCCACCGATCATGTACGGCCACTTTTTAGTTGCACTGATTTGGTGAGAGTGAGCCTTATACGGTATTGTTCATGAAATACCTGATTACAAGAGCAATTTATTAGTCATATGTCGGAATGAGGACCTGTCCTTGTTGCAAAGTCGAATCTGGTGGTGCAGATTATATAGATTACACGCAGATAAGACAGGCCATGTCTTGGTTTCGGTCGTTCATTGTTACCAACTAATTGACCTGACTATGATTAGGCCGAAGAAATGTGTGTTCCGGTATCCGGACTCATCTTTTATTTTTTAAGCCCAGACCCTGATTTTCATTTTCTTTTTATTAGATTACACTTTTTGTTTCCTTCCTTCAAATTTTTTGGGTTTTACTGAAATTATAGGAAAAGGGGAAAACGCCTCTCATAACCCTAAAAACAATAAGGTGAAAAAAAGAATTGACTCCATGTATTTCTGGCCATGTTAACTGTTAAAACTATTTTTCTTTAGCAAGTAGCCCAACAGTGTATCACGTGGAGATAAGGTAGACCCTGGTGTGGTTTCTATCGTTCATTGTTATAAACTAGATCCTCAGACTAGGAGTAATAAAGGCTGTGTCTCATGAGATCGGGCCATTGTTGTTGTCTATGACCGGGTGCAATCTATGATCGGCTTGGGAAAAAAACGCTTTATTAAGGGCAGATGAAGATATAAATTTTGGAAAATGTTAATGGGTGTTTTAAGACTTTATGTCACTCATTTTATTTCAATTTATATCTACATCTGCCCTAAATTAACTGTTTTCTTTCAAGCTGGTCATAGATTGCACCCGGTCATAGATTGCACCCGGTCATAGATGAAAACATTGGCCCATGTTCATGAGACACAACCTAAAGAATCTGGCTATATATACAATTCACACACAACTAAACTCCACTTCTGCAACATAGGCTGACCAGCTTAACATAGGAAGTTCCAGCTCCACGTAGGTCTACCTGAACGTTCAGGTAAGTTACACAATAGAAGGTGCCTCTACATGGGTAAAAATTGACACGGGCGACACGGCGACACGGCCCCTTTAAAAATCGACACGGGCGACACGGCCCCTTTAAAAATCGACGGACATGGTCACATGAAGTAGAATGTATGCTAATGATATGGGATAAAAATCGACACGGTGACACAGCCCTTTTGCTAAAAATCGACACGGCGACATGGTCAAAATTGCGGGTACCCATGTAGAGGCACTATAAAGGCTCCTTCCCTCCTCCTTCCATGAAGGGTAGGGACACAAGATATAGGGGGCCTGGGGTAGCCATGTAGATTTAGTAGTAGACACCGTAGGGGCCAAAAATTGATTCGTCCAAGCACAATGTCACCAAAGTTTCATCTTGTAATATTTCTTTTTCTGTTTTGTTCAAGCCGCAGTGGTATTCATCAAAACTGATACTTAGTGAGGGGTCTAGTAGCCTCTTATAAATAATCTACCTAAGTTCTTTTTGTAAATAGGTTCATAGCCACTTCTCATTTTTGGACACTCAGGTTTTCTACATCACATTCCAGTGAGAGTCTTTGGGGCCCTGTTTCATTGGCCATTTCTTATATTTTCGCTCCTAGAGGCGTGTTGTTGCACGTCTGTATCTATCTTCTTTCACTGAGATTCCGTTTGTTGTGTCCTCATAATTCAATATTCTGTATGTGATATTTCTTCCATATAAGTCAAGTTATGACAAAATTCAACAATAATATACCATGTAATAGGATAGCCTTATAGTGTCGATTTGTAACTAAATTAAGTTTGAGTTGATATAACTTATTTATAAAATAGTATTTGATCTACAGCTGCTATCCTAAATTCAATTTAATGATGGAACTGTGCAAACACAATTCATATCATTGGTCAATATTAATGAATATTGAAGAGGCCTTTATCACAAATTAGCTTGTAGACAATTTTGACTCTATACCTCTTGGTACTCACTCCTATCCAATGTCCATCTTGAAGACAACCTGGTAGATAGTGTGTCAACCTATGATATATGTAATCGATTTCTTAAAGAGGGTGTGCTCTATCACGAAGTTCATAGTGCCTGTAGGTTGATAGATCAACTAGTTGTTATCTCACAAAGCCTATAATATATAAACATAGTAAATCTATATATTAAATACTTGGTTTGGACTAATAGATCGACCACTTAGATCTTTAAGCTTCGATTAAATGTAATATCATTCTGTCACTAGTTAATGCTTTAAATATAATAATTCAAATATTGAATTTATGTCAATGTTTCAGAGAGATGGCACGCTATGCAGATTATCTAATGGGAGGAATGCAGGATAGAAATTTTGAACAATTAATCAATTGATTTAAAAATCTTGCGACTGATGAGGACCGTATCCTTTTGGCTTCCAAATCAGGAGGCAAGGCACCAGCTTCAAAATTTGCGATGAAATCTGCAACAGATTCAGAGATGTATAGGAATGAGGGCAATAAGTATTATAAAGATAAACTTTACAAAAAAGCCTTGGATTTTTACACGAAGAGTATGATTGCTGCACCAGCACCAGACGAGAGGGAAAGTGATGACAGATGTCTCTCTAAGGCCCTATGCAATCGTTCTGCTGCCTTATTCTACCTAAAGGAGTACAAGGCATGCCTCATAGACATAGAGGATGCCTTGGAAGCGGGCTATCAGGAAGAACGGCAGTACCTACTGCATGTTCGTAAAGTCAAATGCCTTCATGCAATGGGACTTAGTACCGAAACTAAGGAGGCTTTTGATGGAGTAGAAGAGCTTTTAACAAAGTCTAAAGTGGAGGTGGACCAGAAGACCAAAATATTAAAGAAGCTAAAAGATGATCTACATGCTCCAGCAGAAGTGTCAAATCCTCAAGCTAAAATTTCGGAAAGGGCGAAAGTCAGCCTGCCTAATCTGCCTCATGGTAGTAATGCCTCCCACCCAAGTCTGTCTTCATCATGCAAAGTCATGTATGATACATACAAAGGTCGTCATGTGGTAGCTACAAGGGATATCCAACCTGGGGAAGTCATAATAGTAGAAGAACCATATTCTTCTATCCTGACTGAAGGTGGTTATGATAGCTACTGCCATCACTGTTGCCGTGGACTTCCCATTGCGCCTATAGCATGTCAGCACTGTACTAAAGCTCTGTTCTGTAGCCCTGTGTGTAGGAGGGATGCCTGGGCTGCTTATCACAGGGTTGAATGTTCAATGGTGAATACAGATTGCACAGATGAGTTCTTTTTAGCATTAAGAATAGTTCTGGTGGCTGGAATCGATGAACTGCTGAAGTACAGGGATGGATTGATCCCAGCTGCTGAAATGACTTTTGCCATGGCAGGATGCAATGAGCAGGGGCACTACAAATCAACCGACTTCAACACAATCAATTATCTGGTTCGCCACGCTGATAAGTTATCTGACAGTCAGTTTTTCCTTATAACGATGAAGGCTGCCGAGTACTCAAAGGCTCTTGAGAATGTCAATTTCTTTCATAGCATCCCAGCTGAGGAGAAGGAGTCTGCTGTTCTGTATGTTGAGAAATGTCTTACACACATCATGCAGGCTACAGCTGTGAATGCCATTGGCATACCTGGATCAGAGTTTGTAACAGGGAAACCGAGAACAAAGGAAATTGGTAATGGCCTGTACCCAACATTTTCTCTATTCAGCCATTCTTGTGCTAACAATAGTATCAACCTTCTTTATGCCAATACAATGGTCATACATTCTCAGAAAACAATCAAAGAAGGTGAGGAGGTGACTATAGTGTATTATGAAAATCATTGGAGCACTGGGAGAGAAGAACGCCAGAAGATTCTTCAGAAATCTTTCTACTTCAAGTGCTCTTGTGAAGCATGTGTCGATGATTGGCCTTTGTACAGTGCTATACCAACTGGTTCCATTCAGTTCAAGTGTCAGAACTGTCAACATGCCAGACGTCCTACCACTGGTCGGCATTCACAGCGAATGCTGTGCCCTGGCTGCAGGAAAAGGCAGCATATACCTACCATGGAGGAGTTTACACAGGATTTACACACAAGAGACCAAGAGGTCAATGGGCTCTTTTCTGTGGGGAAGTACACTGAAGCACTCATTGTGATTGAAAAGGTAATAGTGAAGTTTGAGAACACAGTTGCCAATGCAAGCAAGACACAAGAGTTTATATATTGGGTATTAAAGCTGGTAGCTTGTTGCAGCTATATCAGTGAAATGTACACAGCTGGACAGTAGGGGTGCAGGCCTTCCTCAGGCATTTGTTAGCCATCTTATGAACCTTCAATGGGAGGCACCAATCCTTTGGCGGCAGTAATAAGTTGATGGACAGTACCACTAGCTATAGGTGAACTTATCAAGCTGATATTTGAAAACCGCATTGACCCTTCAAGGTTCATGGGCATTCATTGTCAAATGTACCAAAGCTGCATTGTTGCATCATGCCAACCCTTTAGAGTGTTGTGGAGAGAAAAACACTAAAACATACCCTTATTATTCTTTTGGGATAATTGCTATAGATACATAATCTTTCTCCAGAAGAAAGATTTATATCATTTAAAATTCCCATTTTTTGCTGACAATGGTGGACATTCTTATAACACTTCGTCATAAAAAAAACTTAGACATGTTACCTCATATTCATAGTTTCTCTCTTACAATAATGATAGTGGGAATTAGCATCCGTTATTCCACCTTAACACATGGATAAATTAACCAGACCCCAACTGATCCTGACCATTGAAACTCCTTTTACATATTACGAACTTCCTAACAATAGATTGGAAATGTTGTTATCATCAATACCTTATCATCTTGTTTTTGTTACTTCCCTAAAGTGTGTGGTCGATTTATCATGTGTATATAAAATGTATTATTATCATTGTTTTTCTTCTTTATATCACCTGTATATATTTAATCCTAATATTACCCAATCTATGTGCTTGTATATATATGATTAATTATAAGAAACAACTGACAAGGATTCTTCATTTGTTTGTCATAATATATAGACACGTTCTTTTTACCTGTGACTTTTTCAAACCTACTAGAGAATGACGCCATCTTCACAGTGTAACAACTCAAACCTCTACACATTAAGGTATAAATGTATGTGCAGCTAGTGTTCCCAGACTGACGCTTGGTCCGTAAATATTCCTAAATCAGTAGCAATCAGCGACGCATGTTGACCCCTCCTGCTCCCTGTACAAAAATATGGAAGTGTGATGTAACGAGGATTCAATTTGTCGCTTACTAATGATGGCTGTAATTGTATAATACATTAATGTAATCGTAGTTGTTGTTTCACAGAAAACCTAATAAGTTGTATTTCATTTGGCAGTGACTTTTATCTTGGGGTAAAAAGTCCATCAAAGTTGTGGAGGGTATATGTTGATGATTGCCACGTTTCGGTTTGTTTCATGAAGCCTCAATTAGGCATTGTTTTGATTACAATTTGTCTATCTTATTCTACAACGTTGATGCAATATATGAGAGTGTACTTGACTAGAAGTTTATACCTGCATAAGGTGAAGTTATAATAAGGCTACAGAGCTTTATATGGAATTATGAAATGGTAATATATAAAGTTATGATGTTGTGTAATGTTGATATGAACGACTTTCTCCATATGTATTATAATACGGAACGAATATTGATTAAAGGCTGACTGTGATTCAATGTGTGGCCACCTGTGGTGCCTGATTTAGCATGATCAAGTATATAGACTTCCTTTATATAGTTATACTGGATATACTATTGCCTTCTCTTTGGCTGATGTTGAAAGACTTTAACATGTGGAAAATATTCTACCAAATAAAAATTGATGAAACTCTAACTCATTGATAATTGAAACTGTGTAAAACAAACATACACATCCTCTTTTCATTTAGGATCCATCAGATTACCTGCTTGGTTAGATGAATACCATAACATATTCAAATGTAGTAGCAAGGTACCCATACCTTGAAATTTCGGCACCGTTTCAGCTCTATAACTAAATATTCCTTAGAACCTACAAGTTGGGGATATGGACATCTGGGGGTCATATGGAAGTCTTTTGGGAGTCTAAAAAATCAACTCATCGGTACCTTGAAAATCTACACTATGGCATCTTGGTATACAGGTACACTAAAAAAGTAAACTTGTCTCCAGACTCTTCCAAGGGACTGTCATGAAATAAACGAGTCAAAACTCATCTAAGTAACAAGGAAGCATGTGCCAGCCAAAAAGCTGACATTTGCCAGCTCCAGATTCTATTTGTGGGATGGTTATCTGATAGGTTAGACGACTTTTGACTCGATTATTTTATGACAGTCACTTAGACCAGTCTGGAGACAAGTTTACTTTTTCAGTGTAGTGCCCTGTTTTGGGCCTGGAACCGGCGTAGTCAGCCTTACCCTTTACAGGCTTCAGAAAGTACCAGACCCTTTACACACCATAAAACAACAAACAAGCACTGTCCTATCCAGAAGGTATTTGGGGACACAGGTGAGTTTTTTACTCTCATAATTCAAGCCTTTTTTGTTGCATTCGAGGTATCAGCAGCAGCAGCCAGAACTGCCTTGATTGCAGACCAGAACACCAAATGGCTCGCTATATGGCGCCATTTACTTCCATGTGACCTATACAGAGAAAGGGTCTCAGATAGGGAATCCCAAGGGTCACTGAGTATGTCCTAACTGAACGATGATCTCTGCATTGCATAGTGGATGAGTTCTGTGTGGTCAAAATAGCTAAAATTCTGTAAACATTCACAAGTGCCCCTCAGTATATATTCTGATAGAGATGGCACTGCAAGATATATGGTTATTGCAGGGATAGGCCTATATTTCAATGTTCATTTAGGTTTGGTCTGAAATAAATTTATTCACTATATATATGGTCAATTATGAAGGTTCTTTCACATTAGAGACCAGCAATTCAGATCTCCCTGAAAAACATCAAATTTTTACATAAATCGTGTTTTCAAATTATTCCTATTCATTCCTGGAATCTTTTACCGCAATACCTGGCTGGGTATTTTTTATCACGTGTTACGTTACATTAAAATATAGCGAAAATTTATACATGATGCCAATTTATGATACATACAGAAGCCCAACAGGACCAAAAAGTAATTTTGAAAAAGAAAAGACCCCTTTTTTCAGTTTCAATTCAGTTCCTGTCAGTTTCATTTCCTCTTTGGGCTAATATGTTTGTGAAAGTAAAATATATTTAATGTTCCCTGGTGCTGGTGTAGAGAATCAACAATGGATATGCACAACGTACATGATGGCCTCTCGCAGGCAGAATTGTCATTCTTTTAAACGATTACAAGGGAACACATCTTTTGTACAGCAAAGACTGAACTGATAGTGGCTTAATTAGACAGAGTATATGATTAAGCCATAAATTGAGATTCTTTATATTTTGAAGATAAATAACGCACAAAGAATGAAATTGGGGGAGTTAACTATGTTCAAAGCAACCTTACACAAGAAGCAGAACATACAGAATTAGAAAAGATGAAGCAAATGATTCATGAACAACTGTCAAAACGGTGTGGATGTGGAGTAGGAATAAGAAAAAGTCCATTTCAGTTTTGAAACAACTGCTTTATTCCAGAAATTGATATAGCAATTTCAAATAGTACCTGTCCCTCTATTACAAAAGCAAAGCAATATGTCAACATCAGTCAATCTAGCAGTGCAATACCAAAAGGAAAAACATAATAAAATATCTCGGATATCTCTTTCTACATACATCAAAAATCATTTACCAATTTGATCAAAGCTGTCTCAAATCAATAGGTTCACTCTTCTTTTCACAAATCATCCCTACCTTCTATGGTCAGAGACTGTCTGTCAGTTATTTACAGTTTACCAATCTGATTGAGTATACAATTGTTACTATTCTGCATTTGTGTAATGCATATATACATCGATCAGACAATTTGTTTCGGATTTGCTTTTTAAATGAATAATATAGTCATCTGCAAATGTTGTATATATAGCTCTATATCATATAAAGATTTCAAATAAATTCCTAAATGGAGCACGGGTATAAAAGTCTTAAGGCTCTAATGCTTGGGTCTATTATAGCTAGTGCCTTGATGTTTCAAGTATATCAAGTAAAGATTTAGGTTATACAGGCCAGTCATTATTAACCTTGTTTCATATTACTAGACGCCTCATAGACATTCAATTTGCATTTTTCAAATGGAAACATGATAGAAATTAACAAATACTGGCATATTTGGATTCAAAGTACCATAAAACCTCGCGTAAAGGCCGAGGCTAGTGAGCAAATCAGTTTTTGTTGTTATAATACAGGTCAAAAGTCACCATAATCAGATTGCTGGTGCGGCTTATAGTATCGCCCAAAATATACAGGAGGCTTTACAATTAAGTGCATATCAGCACACATGCCCGACGCAATCAGTATTTAGGGAGACAGGTTGTACCCTCTGATCGGATTGGGCCCGTCTACAGTTGCCTTAAGCTAAATTGGCCTGTCTGCAGTGGCCTTAAGCTAAACTTCTTTATGGTGAGTACAATAATATATTGTTTTATTACATGTCAGTACGGCCTTGCTGTGCTAAGCCTATGGGACCTCCATACTCCATGCTCCCATGGAGTACGGTGATGCCATACTCCATGGCCTCTAAGTTTGTTGATTTTCTTCACTTTAAGACAGTAGAAACTTGTAAAAAAAAACACACAAACCCCCACTTATTTACATACATGTACATCATACCTCACTCGTTGAAGCTGGGTCATATCACACTCGGCCTTGGGCATTGTGTGATATGGCCCAGCTTCAACTCGTGAAGTATGATGTACATGTACGTATATAATTGGGGTTTTGTCTATTTATGCATGGAGGGCCAGCATGATGCATCAATACAGTGCTGTACATCCTCATTCCAACAGAATAATGAAGGACATCATTCGGCCCTGAATGGTTTAATGACTTTTTTTTATGTCAAGAGTCAGGTGGACAGGTGGGCTTCTTTGTGTCACCTGAATACTGCAGCCGAGGTATTGGTGGCTCCAAGTACACTCTTAATCATAGGATGTATTTGAAGTCCCTGAGGAAAGTATACATCGCTACTGTCCATCTGTGTATATTTTGCCCATCAGGGTGCAACAGTTTTCCAGTTCCAGTCTCCAGAACAGAAATTCTGGCTTCACCTTTGCGCAAACAACCATATTTTCAAACATTTCAATTTGTTTTCTCAGCACGATGAATGCTTCATTGAATTTTCTTTCAGCAAACAGTCCTTCGACTTCTTGAATCCTCATGACACGATGCTGCACCATGTTCATCTTGGTAGGTGTGACACAGGTTTGGTTGCAGCCAGGGCATTTTACACAATATGAATGGCCCCCAGTGTTATGACACAAGGGATGTTGACAGTTCTGACACTTGAACTGAAGCTCTTGAAATGGCATGTCATTAAGCAGAGGCCAATCATTGACACACGCTTCACAAGAACACTTGAAATAGTAACCTTCCCAAAGGATCTGTTGTCGTTCCTCTCTTCCAGAATATAGGTAGCCTGGGGGACGATACAATATAGTTACCTCCTCTCCTTTTTGGATTGTTCTCCCAGCTTGTATGACAATATTATTAGCGTAGCTGGCATGCAGACTGTTGTAGGCACATGAATGGCTTAAGAGAGAATATGTTGGAAACAGGCAAAGAGCAAGTTCCTTTAGGACGGGGTCTGTTTCATCTAATTTTGTAATGATACCCGCATTCACATTAATGACCTGCATGATGTGTAAGAGACATTTTCCAACACACAAAATAGCTGACTCCTTCTCCCCAGGTGGAATGCTGTGAAAGAAATTGACATTCTCAAGGTCTCTTGTGTATTCTGCAGCGCTCATAGTCATTTGGAACATCTGATGTTTAGATAATTTATCAGCATGGCGTACCAAGTTATTAACAGTATTGAAGTCACTTGAAACGTACTTTCCCTCCTCATTACATCCGGCCATGGAAAGTGCTGTTCCAGCGGGTGAAGACGGTCCAGCTCCATATTTCAGCATTTCATCGAGTCCCGCTGTCAGGGCTATTCTTAATGCTAAAAGGGGATTTGTATGGTCAGTTATCATCAGTGAACATTCATACGTGTGATAAGCAGCCCAGGCATGATCCCTACACACAGGGCTACAGAACAGAGATTTAGTACAGTGCTGGCATGATATAGGTGCAATGGGAAGTCTGCCACAACAGTGATTGCAATAGATATCATGATTACCTTCAATTAGGATAGAGGAATATGGTTCTTCTACTAGTATGACTTCCCCAGGTCGGATATCCCTTGCAGCTACCACATGACGACCTTTGTATGTATCATACATGACTTTGCATGAGGAGGACAGGCTTGGGTGGGAGGCATTACTACCATGAGGAAGATCAGGCAGGCAGACTTTGATCCTTTCTGGATTATGAGTTTGAGAGTTTGGACTCTCTGCAGTAGCAACTATGTGCTTTTTGAGTCCCTCTAGGATGCTGGTGTGCTGTTCAACCCCCAACTTAGCCTTTGGTAAACACTGAGCTACTTCATCAAAAGCCTTATTAGCTGCAGAACTTTGTCCCATTGCATGCAGGCACTTAACTTTGCGAACATGCAGTAGGTACTGCCTTTCTTCCTGATAGCCCGCTTCCAAGGCATCCTCTATGTCTATGAGGCATGCCTTGTACTCCTTTAAGTAGAATAAAGTAGCAGAACGGTTGGATAGGGCCTTAGAGAGACATGTGTCATCACTATCCTTGTTGTCTGGTGCTGGTGCAGCAATCATACTTTTTGTGTATAGATCCAGGGCTTTCTTGTACAGTTTATCCTTAAAATATTTATTCCCCTCATTCCTATACTCCTCTGAATCCTTGGCAGATTTTATTGCAGATTTTGGATCCGGTGCCTTGCAATTTTTTGCAGGATTAACCACTGACAAATATTTCCTAGCCCAACTGATACGGTCCTCATCTGTCCCAAGATCATCAAATTCAAGGTGTAACAGAGCAGATATATTAAACTGTCCATCCAATGTTTCATCCATGTCTCCAATCCTTCTGAAAGAAAGAAAGTATTCCATAAAAATCATTATTTTTCTGAGCTAGTGATATTACCAATGAGATTTCCTCAACTTTAGTAAATGATAAAAATTCATATACAGGCTGATACAGCCATATAAAAGGGGCCAGCCTTGACTGGTATTATTGATTGATTGATTGAATTTATTTTGGTAACCTGGTACAAACAGCATCTTAAGGCTAAGATTCGCTGGTCTCCTGCGTTCACCAGGTCGGCTGAGAGGTACATACTGCCCAAAATGGTATAGATCAATTTATGGGTACAAGTACTAGAGTCTTTTTTTGTTCAGTGTTCATTTGATGAGTACCTCACTTAGGCTTATTATAAGTAAACATCATATATATATGATGAACAATAACAGTAGATCCCACTTTAGCATGATGAAATGAAATGAGATGAGTGTCATATCTTAAATCATAATGAAAATCTCTAATTAGCATTGCAAATTTTGTTCATATCTGATACTGCTCTTCAGTTACATATAAACAATGTTAGCACCTTGTAATGTGATAATGAAACCAATATTGCATCTTAATCCATAAAGATGCATAAGTCTCTAATCAGTACATAGTTTGATAATACTTGAAACAGTTTGATATACACAACAATAGCACTGTATCATGTGACATTATGCCATCGTAGGGGTCGCAGAAAACTTAGTCATTGGATTGGCTGGGAATCGAACCACAGACCTCTCTCCCAGTGACAAGCTTGCTAACCGTTACACTTCCAACCCCTGTCTGACTGTTCTCTGCTCCCTATGTTACTGGATCAGTTCGGGAGGGGAGCAGTGACTACCTGAGCGAGCCACCACTGTGGGCCTACTACTTAGGCATGGAGGGAAATGATCCCCTACACCATTTTTGACCCCAACACCTCATACTTTTATGCTTAATATATGCCATCGATAAAATAGAGGAAATCTGAAAAAGTGACTGTTAGTATTATTATACACTGCAGTGCACACGTTGGATACACCAGTTACTATTGGATCCTCACTGTCAGGCCACTCAAAAGGTCTTAGAAACCTGACGAGGGAGGCTTTTTTTTACTTTTTTATTCGCAGGCCAAAATGTATAGAATAGGTTACGCTGTTTATGGCCAAAGAATTAATTGATCTTTAAAAGTGGAGAAAATGTAAATTCTTTTTATACCACTGCATTGCTGGCATTCTTAGCTGTACTTTAATACCTAATATGACCAATCTTTTCCATCCTTATCAGGTTTTGCATACAAAGTTGAAAAAAGGGTTATACTCAAAACCAGATTTTATTTATGGAAATTTAAGATTCCTAAAGATCCTGGCTGAGTCCATTTAGATTGGACCAAATCGGGAAATATGTTATGGATTGCTAAGGGAAATGTGTTGGAAATACAATATAATCTATTTGAAATCTTAACCCACAAAATAGATATATAAGATACTAATATTATTGCATGTGTGCAGCTACCACCAAGTGGCTATACGTATATACAGGGGTAGTTGTACCGTATGGAGCCTCCAGGAGGTGCAACGAAAATGTTGGGAACCTACTAAACTACTAAGCGCCAATCAAATGTTCAGTGTTCCTACTCTACAAATAGGAAGGCAATTAGAATGAGAATTATGCCTCATGTTTATTATGTAACCTACCTTGACTTTCTGGCCTGTGTGCTGCTGAAAACTACGTTTATTTGTTGAGATGACAAGCCTATGTTGCAGCAGCCCAGTGCTGTAGGAGATATAGAGTCCCACCCTCAATGACTCACAGTCTGGGCATCTACTCTCTAACAATGAACAACCGAAACCAAAGAGTGAAACCATGGCCTATCACCCGGGGGGGGGGGGGGTACTCCGTCAGCTTTGGTTTCCATGTTCGTGATTCCAAGGGAAAGGGTACTTTTTTGGCCTTTGCGGGCCTTTTCCGGGGGGGGGGGGGTTCTTCAAAGGAAGTTTTTTTATGCTGATTTTAAGGCCCATTGGCTGAGGAAACGTTCAGGTGGATTTCTCAAATCTTAACATCAAAGATACATTTCATGGACCATATTGCATAGTTAAAAATATGAGGATAAGAAATAGATCGGTCAGGCCTACCTTCTCTCATATTCATTGATCACCCTCGATTATTAGTCTCCCATAAATTGACTAGGCTTGTTGGATATCTCGTGAAAAAGTCTTATTTTGTTGGATTGCCTCTAATTATTAAGGCAGCTAATTCTAGTTTATATTCCCACACAGACATTCCAGTGAGTGCCCCCCCTGCCCCCCCCCCCCCCCGAGGGCCCATCCTATTTGCAAGTGACCCACTATAGTGTCCACCAGTGACCTGGTTTATACCCGGGGGGCCACTCCCTATCTTTTCTATAGTCACTATGTGCGAACATCACCCCAAATTTCCTACCCTTATCAAGGGGCGAAATTTTCAAAAATCACACCCTTTTCAAGGCAAATTTAGCGAAAAAACAGACCCTAATCACAAGTAACCCTTGAAAAATGTACCCTAATCATGGGTGACCCTGAAAAGAAATACGCGAATCAAGGGTGACTCAAAAATATCATAGCAAAATTAAGTTTAATAAACCTTCAAAGAGTCAAGGCTAACCAAAAAGTGTTTTTTTTTATATGTGAATTTTATTCCCACTTTTTTGGGCCGTTCAAGCAATTGCTCAAAATAGTAATAATTTTTTTTGCTGTCAACATCGAAAATTCTTGCTGTCAACTGTCAACATTGGCCGAGGAGGCTCACCAAAAAAAAACTTTTTTTTTCCTTCACGTTTCTCCATTTCTCAAAAGCACTCTTTTCTTTTTTGCTGTCAACATCAAAAATCGGGGGTGAGCCTCATCGGCCAATGTTAACAGTTGACAGCAAGATGTTGACAGCAAAAAAAAAAAGAAATGTTTTTTTGAGAATTCGATGAACAATGAAATGTGAAGAAAAAAGATATAGTTTTTTTATGGTGAGCCTACTCGGCCAATGTTGACAGTTGACAGTAATAGTTTTTTGTGGGTGACAGCAAAAAATAACAACAATCTTTTAGAGAAATTGCTTGAACAGCCCAGAAAAGTGAGAGAGAAAATTAAAGTATTATAAAAATAGTGATATCTTTTGGGGGGGGGAGCCGTGACGGCCACCGTACCTTTTACCTTCCAAATTTCACCATGTTGTTGAATTGAACTTGCCAACCTCGTCACCCCCATCCATGGCCCCTATACAGGGGCTTCCTTCAGGGTATATATATAGTGGTTAAACCACTAGCTGCCATACCCCTGTAGGCTGTACTGAGGATAATGGCCACAGTCAAGGGTGATAACGAGTCGCAGACGAGTGTGGTCAGCCGTGACTACGCCATTATCCTCCGCACAGGGGTATGGCAGTTGTTTAACTTACTTATGCCACACACAGTAATTAGTGTTTTCTCACGTTTTGTACATCATATACAGTCAGGCCATTTCCTTTGTTCTGACGACCAAGTGTGGTAAAAGAATACTTGTTTGGCAGAGATTCGTGAAAATTATGCGTCAATGAGAAGGCAGGGGTACATATGGTCCTAGACTTTTAAATTTGACATGACAACTTTAACCTTTTTGGGGCTTAGGCCAAATATAAAAAAGGTTTGTTTCAGGTCACCAGACCGACCCTAGCAAAACAGGGCCGACCTTAAGTATTTTGTGCAATTTTCAAAAAAATTCGATATTTTTACACTTTTTGGGTTATTTTTAGGGTTTACACAAAGGATGGCTAGTACTTTCATGTTAAAATGAGAGCAAGATGGCCGACCGGGAGTAGAGCGCTCGCAAAAGGGGACCCGGTTTTATCGTAATTTTAAGAAGTTATTTTAATTCCACATTTAATATTCTTAGTCAAGTAGGTGCGCAATATCACCTACCACCCTCGGTGCTCGTGACGACCTGAAATTACCCGTCAGTTTATCGAGATAAGTGAAAATGTCGGACCAGAAAGGCAGACCGAAGCGTAAGCGGCCATTGACACCGGCCTCGCTGCTCCCAGAGGTGATAGAGACTGTCGTCCTGTTGGAGAAAAGGTTAGAACAAGTCGAGGCTGACAACTTCAAAACTGCAAACATCCTAGTTGGCCTGGAGGGACGCATGACGACTGCAGAAAATAAACTCATTACGCTGGATACCAACACCGCCGAAACAACACGGCTCCTGGACGAGTTGACAGACAAGGTGACAGGCCTCACCGCCTCTATAGGTACATTAAATGACGGCTTCACCGCTAACGCTGAAAAGATAGCTGTCACAACCTCTGTAGTACAACAACATGTCATATCCTTCGGCAAAATGGAGGAAGCGGAAAAGGCAAAGACAGTGGTCATCGAGGGTGTGACTGAGCCTGTCGGAAGGGAGAACCTGAGGAGCCTTGTTGACGACCTCTTCCAAGAGCTGGGTTTGGACTACGGAAATGAAAAGGTTGACGCCATTTACAGGCTCGGGAGGATGGCGAAAAACAAGACAGGTTTTAAAAGACCTATAATTGTCAAGCTGTCAAACCGTTCAATGAAGGGCGACATCTTCAGGAACATAAGAAATCTCCAGCACAAGAATATGTGGAAAGGCATAAGTGTCATGGACCAGTTATCTGATACGGAGAGACGTGAGTACAATGACTTGAGGTCAGTCTTCTTCCTGGCAAAAAACTGGGAGGGAAACGGATCAAGCTAAGACAGCGTTCACTTGTCATTGACGGCTATACCTACAGGCATAGCGATCTGTCAACCCTTCCCCACAAGCTGTCACTGAAGGAAGCCAACACTGTCAGAACCCCAGACGGGTTGGGGTTCAAGTCTGTTCATCACCCTCTATCAAACCTGTACCCCTGCAAAGTAGAGGATGACTTATATGAGTACAAGAGTCTGGAACAGGCGCTGCAGTACAAAAGAGCCAAAGCTGCAGGTGACACCGACACTGCAATAAGCATCATGTCCAGTGACGATCCCTACGAAATTATGAGGCTTGGGAACAAAGTCAACCCGCCCGAAGAGTGGAAAAAGTCAGAGTCCAGCCTGGTGTATGACCTCTTGATGTCCAAATTCGAAGACGCTACCCTCAGGAAGCTACTACTCGCCACAAAACAGAGAAATCTGTACGAGCTGACATACAACAGAACTTACGGTACTGGTCACCATCTCGGCAATGCTCAGAACCTGACCAAGGACAAGGTCGTAGGGGGCAATCTGTTAGGCCTCCTGCTTGAGAAGGCAAGAGCTGAGATTAAGGACATACTCTACAAGGAGAAGCACCCAGAGGGAGTAGGTGAAGGAGCAGGTGAAGGAGAAGGAGCAGGTGAAGGAAATGGTGAAGGGGACGACGAGGGTGAAGGTGCAACAAGTACAACATCCTCAGAAGACCTATGGGCTCCGCTACCTGACATTCCTGGTACCCCCCCCGCCCCACCATCCGCAGACAATGCCGAACCTGAAACAGAAGATGAAGCACAACCACCACAACCGATCGCTCAACAGGTAGCAGTGGCTCCAAATCAAGGAGAGCAGTAGTGTATATAACATGGTCACAACAATGAACTGCCTTAAAATCACCTTGCTAAACTAGTTAAATTCTGAATTTTCACCTTAATAGATTTCTGTAAATCTCCATAGTATCACGTGTTTTACATTAATACTGTGAAAAATATTGTTCGTCAATGACCGTATGTAAATATTGTTTAAAAAAAAATTACAAAATGGAGGATTGTACATATTGTTCTTGTTATGTTTCTAGTCAATTAGACCACATTTATTTATCTCCATCCAAGGTGCTCTCATATTCAACACACTGTGATACTGTGTAGTCTGTCATGTCATAAAATGGTGATCAATACTATTATATTGCTATTAATTTACAGGAAATTATTTGTGTAGAATATTGTGAACATTTAGCCAGTGAATGTAAGTTGTGTTTTACATAAATTGATATTTCTATATAAATGTTGGAATGTGAAATAGTACTTTACCAAGGCACAAAACCGGTGCTACCCCCCCCCCCCTTAATGCTTACTCAATGAAAGGTCCCATCAAACAGGGTAGAGGTGGCCACAAGTGCCGAGGCCTCAACCCCTATGTATGTTTTTATGTTAAGTGTTGGTGTATCACGACTCAGGAAAATTACTTTGGTAACGCTAATGATACATGGAACATAGCAAAACTAAATGGCAGATGAGTGTACCATACTACCGGGTAGGGGTCTTAGTTTAATTCATCTAAACGCTAGAAGCGTCAGAAATAAGTTCCCACAGATAAAGGTGGAACTCTGGAATAAAGGTATAGATATCCTATGTTTTTCTGAGTCTTGGTTAACCTCCATTAATCTAGATGCTGATTTTGACCTTCCTGGGTATAATTTGTATAGAGTCGACAGGGAGAGAGAAATCAGAGCAGGTGGTGTTTGTGTATATGTTAATGAAAAATTTTCCTGTGATAGTTTAACTTTCTCGCATTTAAACAGAAGCACTGAACAAATAGAGATTCAGTGGTTGGTTGTAACCAAGGGTGCAGCTAAAAAAGTCCTGATTGGAAATGTGTATCGACCTCCGTCAAACAGTGATAAGTCGCTTTTTATACAGGAATTAAATTATTTGACAGGTCAGATTGATAACATAGATAAATATGATGTGATAATTACAGGTGACATGAACATAAATGTACTTGTGGATAGTATTGACAAAGAGAACCTTTACGGTACTCTAGGTGATTACTCACTGAGGCAGCTAATAACTGACCCCACTAGAATTTCGGAAACTCAAACATGTATTGATTTATTGTTTACAAATGTGGTACATATTAATAGCTATGGAGTTGCGAATATAAATATCTCTGATCACCTGCCGGTATTTATTAGAGTAAAAGGAGAAAAAATCCTGTATGATAGTCGTCAATTTATAGGAAGGTCGTATAAAAACTACAACAGCGACATGTTTAAGGCTGCATTTTTAAATGCTGACTGGGCGAGTTTTGATAGTTCAGACGATGTTGAAGTGTGCTGGAATATATATTTCGAAACTTTAACAAATATATTAGACTTAAATTGTCCTGTTAAAACTTTTAATATTAAAAATAAGGATGAGCCTTGGTTAACTCCTGAGCTAAAAACCAGAATTGCTGAGAAGAACTTAGCACTCAAAAGGGCTAGACGCACAAATACGGTATTAAACTGGCACATTGCAAACACCCTGAGAAACCAGATCTCAACTGACTGTAAAGAGGCCCATAGGTTGTACGTTGTAGGCGAAGCGGAAAGAAACATAAATGATTCTAAAGAATTCTGGGCATCTATGAAAAAACTACTTCCTGGTAAACATGTAAAATCAAAACAAATAAATCTTCGGGATTCTGATGGAAATTTGATTGATTCTAAAGAATCTGCAAATTACATCAACAATTTCTTTTCTGAAATTGGACCGAAGCTGGCCACAAAGCATACAAGTGAATGGAATTTCGAGGGTGTTGTAGTAGACAATGACATGTTAGATTTGATTGTGTCTGAGGAAAATGTTTTGAATGTGATAAAAGATTTAAATATAAACAAGTCCTCGGCATTAAACTATGTGTCTACATCAGTATTTAGAGATTCTATTCTGGCATCACCGTCTAAATTCACAAAAATATTAAATTTGTCGTTAACAAATTCCAAAATTCCATCATGTTGGAAACAGGCAAGGGTGACCCCCCTGCCGAAATCTGGAGATTTATCAGACGTTTCTAATTTTAGGCCTATTAGCCTACTGCCAGTACCTGGTAAGGTGCTAGAGAGACTTGTACATACTCATATTTCTTCACATTTAGAAAATTCAAATGTATTAGTAAAAGAACAGGGCGGATACCGTAAAAAATGCTCCACAGTCGACACAATTAATACTCTAACTGATGATATACTTAGGAGCAGAAATAGAGGTGAGATAACAATGGCTGCCTTTATTGACATTAAAAAGGCCTTCGACTCTGTAAACTATTTGATATTGTTTAAAAAATTAGAAAAATACGGTATACGTGGTAAAAACTTAGCTTGGATAAAAGAATATTTTCTTAACAGAACTCAAGTCACAGTGTGTAACAACACGGTGTCTGAGGTGATTAATATGACCTGTGGGACCCCCCAGGGTAGTATATTAGGTCCTTTATTTTTTCTAATATACGTCAATGACTTAAAAACTGTTTTTTCTAATGTTCACACACTAATGTACGCTGACGATACGGTCCTATATACTTCAGGAAAATCTTTAGAATTATTAGCAACTAATATTCAGGCCTCTTTAAACAATTTCTGCACTTGGTCTTCAAAAAACAAATTAACGATAAATGAATCAAAAACTAAATTAATGCTTTTTTCTTCATCAATTAAATCCAAAACGCTATTAGTCAGAAATCTAGACATAAAGATAAATAATGAGAAATTAAAATTTGTTACAACATACAAATACCTGGGAGTGATTCTGGATTACGAGCTGAGTTTTAACCACCACGTCAAAGAGTTGAGAAAGAATTTAGCCTTTAAATCGTATATGTTGGCCATCCTGAAGATGTATGTTCCTACAGTTATTATGTTGATTATATACCGTACTTATGTATTACCCCTGTTCGACTATGGCGACATTATCTACAACAGTGCTAGCAAGTCTAGTTTGAATCTGTTACAGACTATACAAAATAGATGTTTGAAATATTGTTTCAAGGCACCTATTCTGACCTCTACAAATGTAATACACAGGAGAGCCAAATTGCCTAAATTAATTGATAGGCAAGCATATCACGCCCAAATATATGGTTTTAAAAAATCTAGAAAAATTGATGCCCTCAATATTAGGCCTAGAAACACCCGTGAATCTGTGGCTCCACTGTTAAAATATGAAAATATTGTCCTGTCTTCATATGAAAAATGTACAGAGGTATTTGTTGCTCAGACATGGAACGAGCTAGACAAAGATTTTAGGAATATTGTTGAAATATCAAAATTTAAAAATGAAATGAAGGCCATTTTGGCAGGAAAGGTTACTCTTTACCTAGATTAAATTAAATTGTGATACCTTTTAAGCTGCTATACAACTATATTAATGACATTTGTACATACTTTTTACCTTGTTTAAATCTCACGACCCTGCAGATACCGGTACTGAAGTACACTCGTAAAAGAACTCAGCTGTGATTGTTTCTAATCAAATGTCGATACCTGTGATATAGTTTGTTACCAAACCAAAAACATTAATCTGAAAATTATAGAGTGAAATGTACTTCATAAGTCGTGTTTTTCCAAAAATGTTTTAATTTTATAACAAGTTTCATACACTGTAATGTCCTGTTCAGTCCAGTATGGTCCATCTTGCTCTATAAAGAACAAGTGTATAATCAATATACCGTGATAAAATTATATGGTTAGCACGTAAAATCAGCCATGCTGAGTGCTACCCTTATCGTCATTGATTGTTTTTTAAGTAATTTACGGTATGTTACCCTAATCAATTATGAGCATGTACATCGATTCATAAATTACGTATGGATATGAATTACTCCTCAAAGGGTGGACGCAAAGAATGATTGTAAATATCTTGTGGTCAATAAACGATTTAAACACCTCCAAAAAAAAAAAATAAAATAAAATAGAATACATATCCGACCTACCGACCCTAGTCTTTCTTCCCATGTTGCCTGAAACATGCCCTTGATTTTTCTTGGCCTTAGTGACAGGGGACATTCGGATCTCCCAGTCAAGGGCACCACTCCTGGAGGGCTCATTCAATGATGCATTACATGACGTATTGTTATTTCTACACCACTGCATTACTGGCATTATTAGCCTTAACTTGATACCAAATATATGCCAATATTTATTCATTTTTTAAATGTTTTTCATAAGGAAATAGCAAAGAAAAAGTAGGTTTTCATCAAAACCTGACTTTCATGATGTGCGCTGTGATGAGAAACCATCAATTTCTTTTGAGCGGCCTTAGTAAGTCGATAACAGATTTGTGAATTCGAGATCATATCTCCATTCAGTTTCAAAGTATAAGTTTACCAATTGTTCACTTCTAATTTTCTAATAAAACATTTGTGTCTGAATTTGGGATTTCAGGACTAGGGTTGTTCCATGTATTATAAGCACTAATAATAGGAGGTGACATTTGCATTTGTCTAGTGTGAGACAGATATGTCTTGATTAGTTGACTATCGGCAGCTCTTATGCTTCTATTTTGTTATACCAGTTCTCATAAGGTTACCCCGACTAACCTGTGACATAATATACCTTATAAATACTTACGCCCTAAATCTATAGGCAGAATTCCAACAATTTTGTGTATTTTCTCTAGAAAGCCGCCCCGTAACTTCAGAGAATCTAAGTATAAGCCAAATGTGTGTCTTGATTATAGCCACTTTGACACTGTAGTATAGGCTACTTCAGAAAACACTCGGATAAGCCACACCCTACACTGCACGAAAATAGGGGTTTAAGAGATATACGTGCTGCTTATTTCTCATGACAATCCTATCCAACCTCAGTTTATCTCATGACAACTTAGGTCTTGAAGTTGCCATTGAATATACTAGAGCTTTATACCACGGCAACCTGGGTGGGGAAGTTGTCATTGAGTATACTGGAGCTTTATACCCCAGCTGAGGGGACTAGGGGCGGGGTGTGAAGTCCCTACACAAACCCTACACTCCCACCAGCCCCAGGCCAGCTGAGGGGACTACAGGGCGGGGTTTGAAGTCCCTACACAAGCCCTACACTCCAACCACCCTCAGGCCTAGCTACATAGGCAGGTTAAAGCTTGCTCAATAGCGTACAAGCCATGGCATCTATGGAGACTTTACGGTATGCGATGTAGGCCTTCTGTAGATGTGATGTGATGTGGATTAACCTGGGTTTAGATTTAACCACTTGTAAGAAATAAAATGTCAATCGATTTCATTTTAGATACAAGTGTTTTATTTCAGGAATAAATACAACAAGCTCAAATCGATTACAAACGCAAAGCAATATATACCAACAGTGAACATTTGGTGAATAATTAGGTCTACAGCTTAGGATAGATTTATATGCTATACCTTGATTGTCTGAACCACAATTCAGTCTCAACTACTGTCAATTATTTTCATGTTTGAATCAAAGTACAAAGTAAGCAATCAGAAATCTAAAGTATATACGTTACTAAATTATAAATATCTCCTAAGACACTGTAGTTTATCTTATCCAATTCACACCTTTATTCAGGGGCTTTGTCTATCAATTATTTAAAGTTAAACAATATATTAATGGACAATGATATGATACAGTATGGCAGTCTTTGCGAAAACTTTTTCATCCCACAGGACATTCGGTCCTGCAAATTTTCAATGTTGAAGGACCGGCTACATTTTTGGAGGACCGGATAGCCACATATCTGATAATTTCTGCATTTTAAGTATAGAAAAGCCAAAATGTGACTGGACATTCGGTCCTGCTACACTTGTGAATCTGCTGGACCGGTGGTATTTTAGAAGGACATTGCCACTGTTCTGCATGTTTTCGCAAAGACTGGTATGGTATGATACAAGGATTTCTAATCTGCATGTTTGTACTGCATTTACATTGATAAAGCAAAGCCCAATCTGAAACTGATGCACCCATCACCTAGTTTATCTGCGTAGTGGTTATTTGCTAGTAGCCGTATATGCAATCTACATGACAAGAGTAAAGTAAAAAGATTCAAAACATCTCTTCCCAAGGAACTCCTAACATAGACGCCTTGCAGCTTAGTATATGGCTGTGTCTCATGATATTGATACAACTTGATAGTCTTTGACAGGGTGACATCTTTGACCAGGTGACGTCTTTGACCGGCAAGATCAAAACAGCTGAAAAGGGACCTATATAGATAGAAATGTGGGGGGAAAACTAAAATATATTATTACACTATAAATTACAAATTTCCTGGCATTTCTGTGTATACATATCCCCCATTTCAGCCGTTTTAATCACTTAGTCAGAGACAATCAATTGGTATCGATCTAATGAGACACAGCCATATACCAATGTTTCACAATACTTAAGTGATGATGACTACATGTGACACTGACATATGGGTCTTATTTTTTATGAAATACAGCAGTCCCATTGACTTAACCAAAGAACGCCGTATTGCACACCCCCCGTGAGATAACCCATGGCCGTATTTCACGGCCCTGTGACGTCATCAATGACGTCATCAATGGCGGTTTGTTTACATTTGTATGGCGTAGAAATAAGCGATTTTAGGCTTCCCCTATCATAATTTTGGCAATTTGGATCGAAAAACATAAAAAATAAATACAAAGGCACACTCGTTTTAGTCTGTTGATTGGGTTATTTCACTTGTTAGATGTCAGGCCTTATTTCACTCGGCCTATGGCCTCGTGAAATACGGCCTGACATCTAACTCGTGAAATAACCCAGCCAACAGACTTAAACTCGTGCACCTTTGTCTTTTTATCTTAACCCCATATTCCTAGTTATGGTCAATCTTATATTTTGTTAATATTCCTTTGGTAAAAATAACAAATTCCTTTGTCTGCCTTCCACTTTGTTGTAAGTGTATTGTTGCAGCGACATTGAATTATTTCGCTTAGGCACATAGCAAGAATCTATATCGTAGATATATAGATATTAGATGTCATGCTAGATTTCAACAACAAATATGGCTATGATTTATGGTTATTGACAGTTTGAAACACTTGATAGATAATGTTTCTCTCTACTAACATGATGTTCTAAACTCATATTCATATTCCATTTGGAAATGCAACGACCCCAAGAAGGAATGATGCATGCATGCAACACCTACCAATTACTCTTCAGGATGCAGCAAGATGGTTACAATCACATTAGAAATTACTTAAATCTCATTAAAGTTGAGATGCCCAGCATTTCTTCCAAAATGAATTTAGGGATACACAGATTCAGATATGCGAAGACAATGTGCCATACTTCACCATCACACGAATTCATGGGAATTCACCAACATCTAGGCAAAGCAAAATCAACCAAAAATCGGCCAAGAACTCACACAAATGGGTGCTCGGTATTGAAGGTTTAAAACGCATGTATGCATGTGTGGTAAAGGAAGGGTTTGAGAGGGGATGGGGGTGATATAGTATGTAAACTTACAAGTTAGTGAAATATGTACATTTTATTGACTGTATCATATCACTACACAATATTTATATAACTAGTATAATGAAGCATTGAAAAGGAAAACAAGTGGCAATTCAGAACAGGGCCCGTAATGATGTAATTTGATAATGTAAGTGTATTTTTGAAGATGATCTGATCAAATAAATACGCTTATGCAACTCAAGAAAAAACGGTATCTGAGTGTGAGCTGACATCTTCGGCAATCCGCTGAGGCACTGAATACTGACATCCAGTTATTACTCCCACCAATGTATTGGTGGCTGCCATCAAAGTCTATATTGTAGTATGTAAAATAGATCCTAGAGGAAGGCATCCATCTCTACTGTCTAGCTGTGTACACTTCAGCCATCAAAAAGCAACATAACACCAGTGTCGATACCCACGACTGGAACTCTTGTGTCATCTTTGCATTGACAACAGTCTTCTCAAGCTTTAAAATCACTTTTGCAGCCACATTGAGTGCTTCATTGAACTTTCTTTCAGAATGGAGCTTATTGCCTTCTTGTGCTCGCATGAATAAATCCTGTTCGAATTCCTCCATGGTAGGAATATGCTGCCTTTGTTTGCAGCCTGGGCATTGCACATTCTGTGAATGGCCAGAAGTGTTTGGACATATCGGATGTTGACAGTTCTGACACTTGAACTGAACTGATCCACATGGCATGGCACTAGTCAAGGGCCAATCATTGATGCATGCTTCACAAGAACATCTAAAATGGAAAGGTTTAAGCAACCGCTGGCGTTCCTCCCTTCTAGTATGTACATGGCTTGGACCGTAATCTATAGTAACCTCCTCACCTTCTTTGATTGTTCTCTGAGCATATATGACAACATTATTGGCATAATGGATGGTCTTACTATTCTGATCACAAGAATGGCTGAAGAGAGAACATGTTGAATGCAGGCTAAAACCAATTTGTTTGGTGATACCCTTTGCCTCAATGGTTATGTTGAAAGCATTCACAGCTGTAGCCTGCAAGATGTGTGTAAGATATTTCCCGACACACACAATTGCAGACTCTTTTTCCTTAGGTGGAATACTATGAAAATAATTGACATCCTCAAGGGATTTTAGGTATTCCGCAGCTTTCATAGTTATATGGAGTAGCTGAAGTTCAGATAATTGATCATCATGGCGAACCAGATGTTTGATTGTGTTGAAGTCAGTTGACTTGTACTGCCCCTGCACATCACAGCCTGCCATGGCAAGGGTGACTTCAGCAGGTGGAGTAAATCCATCCCTGTACTTCAGCAGCTCATCGATTCCAACCACCAGAACTATTCTCAATGCTATTAGGTCATCATCTTTACCCTCTGTAATAGCCATTAAACATTCATACCTGTGATAAGCAGCCCATGCATCCCTCCTACAGACAGGGCTACAAAACAGAGCTTTCGTACAGTGCTGACATGCTATAGGCGCAATGGGAAGTCCACGACAACAGAGATGGCAGTTGCTATTGTAACCACGTTCAGTCAGGATAGAGGAATAGGGTTCTTCTACTAGGATGACTTCCCCCGGTTGGATGTCTCTTGTAGCTACCACATGACGACCTTTGTATGTATCATACATGACTTTACATGAGGAGGACAGGCTTGGGTGGGAGGCATTACTACCATGAGGAAGATCAGGCAGGCAGACTTTGATCCTTTCCGGATTATGAGTTTGATAGTTTGACCTCTCTGCAGTAGCAACCATGTGCTTTTCGAGTCCCTCTAGGACTCTGGTGTGCTGGTCAACGCCCAGCTTAGCCTTTGGTAAACATTGCGCTACTTCATCAAAAGCCTTATTAGCTGCAAAACTTTGTCCCATTGCATGAAGGCATTTCACTTTGCGAACATGGAGTAGGTACTGCCGTTCTTCCTGATAGCCAGCTTCCAAGGCATCCTCTATGTCTATGAGGCATGCCTTGTACTCCTTTAGATAGAATAAGGCAGCAGAACGGTTGGATAGGGCCTTAGAGAGACATCTGTCATCACTATCCCTCTCATCTGGGGTTGGTGCAGTGATAATACTCTTTGTGTATAAACCCAATGCTTTCATGTAAAGTTTTTCTTTAAAATATTCATTTCCCTCATTCCTATATATCTCAGAGTCTTTTGCAGATTTTATTGGAAACTTTGAACTCTGCAACTTAGGATTCGATTTAGAACCAGCTTTTGACAACAATTTTCTTGCCCAAGTGATACGGTCCTCATCGCTTCCAAGATTTATAAATTCAGGGTTTAGAAGATCACCCATCATTTCTTCCTCAAAATCCTTGTCTATTCCTCCCATGGTAAAAGGGGCATGTGTCGCCATCTTTCTGAAATAATTAAACATTTAAGAGTATTAAAATTGAAATTGTACCCTTTGATTAGATAGGAGATAGATTTGTGTCCCTCATACAGTCTACCTATTAGACCAAATGTAATCAAGGTAAGATTAGGGAGTGTTCATTTTTTATCAACAGGGGGGGGGGTTGGTTTGGGGGGGGGCAAAAAAAATTGGACCCCTTGACCGGGGGGGGTGTTAAAAAATTTGGACCCCTCTTGGGGGGGGGTCCAAAAAATTTAACCTGTTTTGGGCCAAAAAGCCCGCGCGTTACTATGCTTCAAAGGGCCCGCGCGCGCGCCGATTTCCGACCCGTAGGGGGGGGGGTTAAAAAATTTCGACCCGTTGACCGGGGGGGGTGAAAATTTTTTCGCACGCTCCGCGCGGAAAAATCCCCCCCCCCCTGTTGTTAAAAAATTATCACTCCCTTATCACTACTGACAGGATATTTGAGATCTTAGTTTAGTTTGAGCTTGATATCGTTCATAAGCCCCTTTAAGTGCAAAAGCCAGAGAAGTAAAATCATTAAATCAACATATCAGTCCCAATAAATATTTTTCCTTTATGTTAATTCCCTGCTATAGCTGTATGAAAGCAACGAGGTAAACTGTAAAAGTCAACAACATCTATTTGACCCTTGGTTCAAGGGACAAGTCCATTTCTTAAAATCAACAAAGGAGATGAGGGTGGCAGCAAGGGATTATCTATAGGGCTATTTCTTAAAATCAACAAGGGACATGAGCATTTTGATTTATAACATTGACAAATGACATCGCAAGACCCCATCATGGGCCCCACTGTTGCTAAGCGACCAATGCTTGGGGTGCTTGAGGTCCCAACAGACTAGAAAGTAGAGATCTAACATTTCCCACAGCCAAATAAACTTGTTAGGATTAGGGCCTAAATGGTTGCGTTTATTGACAGATCTACATCTCAATCCATACACTTATCGATGTACAAACTACAACCACTTACATTTCTTCAGATATTATACATTGACCATAGTACATTCATAAAATACCCTTAGAGACTCAACAACATGAATTTCCGAATATTCTGTTAGAGTCGTAGACAAATATAAACATACAGTGTAGTAGTGACTATACATGGGTGCCCAGAATTTTGACTGTGTCGCTTAGTCGATTTTTAGCAAGAGGGCTGTGTGGCCTGTGTCGCCGTGTTCAATTTTTAAATAATGCCCCCTGTATATAATAAATGAATACTATCTAAATGATTCGCAATTTAGTACAACACTATCGAGTCGAGTGACCTATGGGCCCTATGGCCAAGCTTCTGTCATAGGGGAATCACTTTATGTGCATTGTTTCCGCGCGATCATTTATTGGGAGAGTTACTTTTTTCTTAGGGTTAAGCGGGTTAGGATTAGGGGTAGGGTGGGGGTTGGGTTAAGGGTTAGGGTTAGGTTCCCCCTATGACAATGATCTGTTATAGGGTCCATTGGTCACTCGACTTGGCCGTGTTGGTTGCACAAGCAAATGACTCATCCCTTTATATGACATCCCTTCTATGGCACCACCTACCTCTATGTGAACCTTGTACCCCACCAGCTGACTGTTGTCATGTAGAGACGTCTGGCAGATCTCACATCCGTCCAGTGTATATCATATGCAGACACACTCTCAGTGTATGGCCTGGCGGTGTAGATCTAGAACTACCAAGTGCACTGACGACCGAAACCAGACTGAAACCGTGGAGCACCGCCATGCCCGGCAGTGGTGCATGGTGGTGGTAGGGGGAAGGTGGGGAAGGTGGGGGAGGGCTTGGAGAGAGGGAAGGGGTACTCGCTCGGCTTTGGCTACTCTGTATGAGGGATAGGTTCCGTTGCTAGGAAAGGGTCTGTGAAGATCTTTTAAAATGGTAATGGTGGCCCGTATATATTAGAATAATGCACTAAATTCTGCTCTCAGGTAGCCATTACGATGTACAGTCGACCCTTATTTACCAAATAGTGAGAAATATTAGAGAAGGCTAAGGTTTAAAATTCCAACGTTTTTTTAAAGTGAGCCTAGGCGAAGCCTAGCCTGAAGCCACGAAGTGGCTTCAGGCTAGGCTTTGCCAATCACTTTATGCAGTGGTCGAAATTCATGGGCGATTTGCAGCATTACATGGTCAGATTCAATGGGCAATTCCTAGTGAATTTACGAACATTAATCATTAACCACTAGCTAAATCATCTGCAAATTTAAAGATCTATAAGGCACCTTTAAATGGAAGCGAAAATTAAATGGTTACGGGATGCCTACTATTGTCCATTTTCTGCACTATGCTGCAAAAGATTAAGATGCAGACAAAATGGCCGACAAGATGCCTATTTTCACATTCTCCAGGCAGATACAAAATACACAGTGCATCTTCAACCAAGACGGCTAAACATCTGTTTGGAGAGTGACGATCAGTGACGTCACAGCACCAGTGACGTCACTGTATCTGGGACGTCCCTACGTTACCAAGCAACGTCGCTACGTCACCTAGCAACGTGACTATGTTACCTAGCAGTGACGTCATGCAGTCCATGTTGTTTTGATTAGTGGTCAGAGTTGGCAGTAGTTTGTTGCTAGAGTCGGCAGTAGTTTGTTGTTAGAGTCAGCAGTAGTTTGTTGCTAGAGTCGGCAGTAGTTTGCGGTCAGAGTCGGCAGTAGTTTGCTGTCAGAGTCGGCAGTAGTTTGCTGTCAGAGTCGGCAGTAGTTTGTGGTCAGAGTCGGCAGTAGTTTGTGGTCACAGTCAGTTTGCTGTCAGAGTCGGCAGTAGTTTGTGGTCACAGTCAGTTTGCTGTCAGAGTCGGCAGTAGTTTGCTGTCAGAGTCGGCAGTAGTTTGCTGTCAGAGTCGGCAGTAGTTTGTGGTCAGAGTCGGCAGTAGTTTGTGGTCACAGTCAGTTTGCTGTCAGAGTCGGCAGTAGTTTGTGGTCACAGTCAGTTTGCTGTCAGAGTCGGCAGTAGTTTGCTGTCAGAGTCGGCAGTAATTTGTGGTCACAGTCAGTTTGCTGTCAGAGTCGGCAGTAGTTTGCTGTCAGAGTCGGCAGTAGTTTGCTGTCAGAGTCGGCAGTAGTTTGCTGTCAGAGTCGGCAGTAATTTGTGGTCACAGTCAGTTTGCTGTCAGAGTCGGCAGTAGTTTGCTGTCAGAGTCGGCAGTAGTTTGCTGTCAGAGTCGGCAGTAGTTTGCTGTCAGAGTCGGCAGTAGTTTGCTGTCAGAGTCGGCAGTAGTTTGCTGTCAGAGTCGGCAGTAGTTTGCTGTCAGAGTCGGCAGTAGTTTGTGGTCACAGTCAGTTTGCTGTCAGAGTCGGCAGTAGTTTGCTGTCAGAGTCGGCAGTAGTTTGCTGTCAGAGTCGGCAGTAGTTTATGGTCAGAGTCGGCGGTAGTAGGGGCTCACTTTTTTCCAGGGAGGCTTCCAATTTTAATTAAATTACATATTAATTGATAACCGTTAGCAAGGGGTTATCTATATTCATTTCTATGTTATTTTTGCAGAAAAGCGTCCTATTTTGTTTATTCATCACCTGTGACATGGGTACCTCACTTGATGTACACAGATAGTTACTTTAGAAATAACAGGGAGTGCCCCCCCCCCCCCCCCCGCGGCCTGGACTCCTCCAGTTAGGCCATCTTTTATTGATAACTTGGATTACGGGCACTCAGAGCGGGAGGGGAAGAAAAGAAAGCTGCCCTTCAGGGGGGGGGGGGGGGGTGGCTAGGTACTAAAATTTTCCAGGGGGCTGAGGGGGAAAAAAGCATGCAAAAGTCTTCTTTTGGCTATCAAATGAAGGTATTTCGGGAAACATTCCCAATTTCGAGGGTCTAATTTTGGGTGTTTGCCAGTCAGCATGTACTTTTTTTTTTTTTTTGCTAAAATTCTCAAAGAAATCCCAGCGGACCCAGTAAACACACTTACGTTATTTAACGTTCTATGCACGTCATTTCTTTGTCTGAATTACGTAATTATACTACGTTAGATAAACGTCCAAATGTAAGGGTTCTTTTACGTTATTAAACCTGAATGAACGTTGATTAACGTATATAAACGTGATATAAACGTCATTTCCAGGTATATTTACGTAACTAATGTCAATCTAACCTAATATATATGAATGATAACCTAAAGAATATTATGGAAACGCAATTAGTTTTATGCCAATGTAATTCTAGGTAGTTTTATTTTTTCAAAAAATTAACGTAAATAAAGGTTTTAGTTCTATTATTAAAATGTAATTTTTTCTATTCTCAACTATTCTATTTTCTTATTTATGTTTAGTGCTCATGTACATTAGTAGTAATAGGGACCTTTAGCAACCACGTAAAAGCTCATTTAACGCAGACGTATCCTATCCTTTCAGCACTGCTACGTTTGCGTTTTATAAGTTTTTACGTGGGTTGCTAAAGGTCCCTAGTATAACCAGCTCTGAGATGGGAACCCCTGACCCTTGGATCTGAAGATCAGTGCTCTAGCTACTGAGCTAACCTGGCTTGTGTGTATGATCAAGGTGCTGTCCAGATCAGGAGCCCTCCTGACGATGGGCTTCGTCTAAGTTTTGCTTGAATTGAATTGAATTGAGTCATATCTGTGTTTAATGGGTATTTCTGCCTTGACCATGTACACAGGCCCGGTTAGCTCAGTTCGTAGAGCAGTGGTCTTTAGATCCAATGGTGAGGGGTTCCCTCCCCAGAGCTGGCAGCACTACTAAAACGTAAAATGAAGTATGGTTTAACATTTTTGAATAGAAATTTAAATGTTATTGCACAGTTTCGAATCCTGTAACTAGCAATTCGTTCTTCCATTTGGTTCCTGAATTCGTTTTTCGAAAATTTCCGAAAATAAATTGCTGGTTACAGGATTCGAACCCACATAAAAAAAATTCATAACGTTATTAAACGTGGGAATAACGTTCAATTGCCCTGAAAATAACGTTCAGAAAATGTATAAATACGTTAGATAACGTTCAATTACGTTCAATAACGTAAAGCAACCCTTACATTTGGACGTTTATATTACGTTGTGAAATTACGTTTGAATAACGTAGGTGTGTTTACTGGGGGGGGGGGTAAAAAAAAAAAGACATTTTTTTTTTTTTTTTTGCAAAATGCCAAAATTTCCATCGGCGGATCCGTAATCGAAGTTATCAGAATAAAACGGCCTTACTGGTGCTAGTGCTGCCCTGTATGGGCAGATACCAGTGTAGATTGAGGGTACACATGGACACCACCATGACTCATTGTAGTAGTGGGTTGTTCTTTCGTTTTGTTTTTAGATATAAATAGAACAGGCATAGGAGTCCATAGGACATTATACTTTTACCATTGGGAAGTTGGTAGTCTTGGAAGCATGTTCAAAGTCATTTCACCACAATTAAATCTTATACCGTCGGTAGCTTGGACATACTTGCGGTTATGTGGGTCTGGATGGCGGGGTCCCAATTTCCTCTGTCGATTTTAAGAAATGGCCATGTCGCCCTGTCGATTTTAAGAAATGGCCATATCACCTTGTCGATTTTAAGAAAAGGCCATGTCCCATGTCACTAACTCTTAAATTCCTCATGTCGCATGTCACTAAGCCCGAAAAGGTCCATGTCGCCGTGTCGAATTTACCCATGGTAATATTTAACTGAGGGATTACTGACTGCTTGTAACACATTGTTATTGATGGCAATAATTATGATGCCGATAGATATCAGTCAAAAGCCGAATTTGTACAAAACTAGTCTACAGGAAAAAAGGAATAGGGCATTAACAATGTATAAGAACCATGATATTGAGATATCGAGATACTGTTACATATACATCAGTTTTAATACACACATCATCAGAAGGTATTGTATTATTATCCTAATTATTTTTTCTTTTCTTTTCATTTTTATGAATGCTATATAATATTGTTGTTTTTATACATGAATATATATGGACCTGAAAAGGTGATGTCACACAGACCTTGACACACTCCTCCCCCCCCCCCCCCCCACAGACCTACCCATGTCACCTTTTGTCACTAAACTCATAGACCCACCCATCCCTTTAAACAGCAGGTGACATCATTTGTGAACGTTCCCTTTAGTCTAGTATATGGGTGTCTGACCGCCACCATGTGTGTCCTGGTGCCACTGAGTGCAGCTGCACTGTTTACAATGTCAAGGGAGAGCTGATTTATTATCAACAAATAAGGGGCCTAAATGGAGGGTCACACTGCTGGGGAGATAGAGTGTACTCCATTCCCCCACTCCCGGGGGGGGGGGGGGGGGGCAACCGTGATCTGCAGTAGCTAACGTGATCTGCATATAACGGCGGACCATCCAACCGTGATCTGCATCAAAATAACGTGATCTGCATCAATTTATGTGATTCAAAGAGCTAATTTTCTACATAAAAAGAACTCCTCCTCGTCGTGATGCTGTCTGTATCTTAAGGGAGTGTTCATTTACATCAATTACAGGCGAGGGGTGGTGAGATTTCGCGCGGAGGGGCGAAACAATTGTACACCACCACCCCCCTTCGAGAGCGCGTAAACCCCCCCCCCCCCCCCATGCATAAGGCGTCGGAATTTTTTCGCCCACCCACCTTTTAACTATAGAAAGGCGCTGGCTTTTTTGCTAAAAAGGGGCTATATTTCCCCCCCCCCCCTTCAAGAGGGATCAGAATTGTTTACGCCGTCCCCCTCTCAGGAGGGGTCGGACATTTTTACGCTCCCCCCCAAACCCACCACCCCACCCCTCCTCTAACTAATAAATGAACACTTCCTTACATGAAGGGACAAATCTCCCGCCATCACCATTGCTGGCATTTCAGGTCAGAATGAAATATGCATGCTACGTCATGAAATAGATATGCCTTATGGTGGCGCTATTGCAAGGCATTGTACCACATGATAATGGAAATACTGCTATGGAAAGTCTCTTTCTGTCGTCATCCCTACAAGCTTAATTATTGATTGTTCATTTATTATTTACAGGGTGGTAACATGTTGGCTATTTCGCTAAAAAGGCGCATAATTGTTTATGCCCCCCAATTCAAGAGGGGTTAGAATTTGTTCATTCCTGCCCCCTCTAATCAATAAATGAACAAATTCAGATTCATATCAATACCA